>JBBJLR010016575.1:0-13382 GCA_037577145.1 Brachypetersius gabonensis
AGGCAGTTCTGAAGGCGAAAGGGGGTCAAACACCGTATTAGTATGGTGTTCCTAATAATCCTTTAGGTGAGTGTATAGTGAATAGTGAATAAAAGTCAAACTCGGTACATGTCAAAGATTAATATCAAATGTGTTAAGCAAATTATTTCAATGTGTTAAAGTCAAAGTAAGCAAACATGTGATGAGGTTTACACTTATTACAGCTCTGTCTGCATTACGGAATCTGGAATATTTTCTGGCCATAGTGTCCAGGTATCTTTGGCATCCTGGAGAAATTCATGCTGGTTCTATCCTTCGTACTACTGACTTGAGCACAGTCAGTATATGAGCAGGAAGCAATGGAAAATTTCCAATGGAGCCTGTTAACTTTGTTGAGACCTCTTGGTGTTTCTATAGGCAGTAATTATGACAAATGTATTTCAAAACTGTTGACTGATGACTCATTTCTGAACAAGCGTAAGCCTCTATCTGTGCAGGTGGCTTTGCTCTGTATAGTGCAAGCACCTCTGCATGGAAGGCTTCGACTGAATTCCACTTTTATTATTTTTATTACAGTTGTCATGACGATCCGTTCGAGGTCATTAATGTAGTTTGATTGCGAGCAGAACATCACGAAGATGATGGAGCACAGAAAGCACCTTCCCACCGACAGCCTATCACTGCTGAAAATAAAAACGGCTGCATAAAGCCCTGGGCATAATGAAATGGTAAAGTGAAGCAGTCGACCTGATGTGGCTTGATTGATACATATTGCTGGTCACCTGCGAGTTGCACAGAGATGGCTGAGCTGAGCTCTAATATGCTCCTGTGTAATTACTACTGCTGCTGCATTTAAAGTGCACTGTACTGTTCACACAGTGTAATGCAATCTTGAAACTTTCACATCCTGAAGCTCCAGTCTGGAAGTTGTGAGGCAGGGGGGCCCTGGACCTACCATGGTGAAATACTGTGCCCTCGGTCTTTAAGAAGAGTGCATCTGGTAGCTGCTATTTCATTAACACATTCGAGTGAATCCTGATTGGGTTTTTTTTTTTTTTGTTAATTAATTCATGATTTATTAAGGCTAAGGAATTACTCAAGCTTTGTGTTCTATGTGCTAAGGCAATGTAATTAAACTCCTTGCATTTTCACATGCATGACTTATATAATAATATAGGATAAACATGTCAATGTGAGTCTGAGGCTGTATGTATGGCCTCATTTTTGCAAATGTTTGAAATACACTATTGATATGAACATGCAGTTGTGGGATTGCTACATTTTTACATCATTTTGTATAACAACATTTACTACATGATACAGATTACCACAAAGTAGGCTCCCAGAAACCCAAATATAGTGCAAAAAAAATGTCAACCTTTCAGATGTTGTTCTAGGAGGCATTGGTTGCAGAAATCACAGCTTTTTTTATCTTCACATTTTAACTTTTTGGGGTGAAATGGCAACGTTGGGCCTGTAGGAAAGCAGAATTTCAGTGATCACTCACACTCTGAACACATGGAAAGAACAATTAAGGGTTTGTGTGTACTGCTTCAAAACATTTACATTTATGGCATTTAGCAGAAGCTTTTATCCAAAGCAACTTCCATACCCTAACTACAGGGGGCAGTCTCCCTGGAGCAACTTAGGGTTAAGGGTCTTGTTCAGGGATTAGTTAGGATTAGTTAGGATTCGAACCCATGACCTGTTGGTCGGGAGGCAGGTATCCTACCCACTGAACTACCTCCACCCTAAAGGGCCACAGAAGTCTATAAGTGTGTCCGAAATCACGTACTTGCACTTTTAGTGCGCGATTTTAGGGCATAGTGCGCTCACATTAAAAACTAAGCTAAAATTCAGTGCACTGAAAGTACCAGGATGCTGCACTGAAATCGACCATAAATCGGCGTGCAGAACGAGGACGCCATTAGGACCACGTAGTGGAGGGGGCGGGACTTTCAGCAAGTTTTGGAGTTAAATAACGGCGGCCAACAGTGAAATGCAAGCCGATTTGGAGTAACGTTGATAAAATTGTTTTACTGGTGTACACTGCGGTAAAACCGGCAGATATTTTGGTAGCTGGAGAATTGCGAGCAAATGTGAGTCCATCACGTCCGCAAAGTGCAAAACGTCAGTGTTCCACTACGCACTACATTTCAGTGCACTCACGTAAGTACGCGATTTCAGACACACCCAATATATCTACACAACAATAATAGTCACAAAACAGAACAATAATTTATTACATAAATGAATACCATATTTAAAAACACTGGATCCAAACTGTATGTACAATTCTATTTTGAATTCGTAATTATGGTACTATTCTGGATGGCCTCAATAATGTCCTGCATGCTGTACATGAGGCTGCTCTTCCTGGTTTCAGGCATTCTGAAATTGAAAACAACTGATTATTTTTCAGGCAATTGCAAAATAACTGTGTCTTCTTTAGTGTAAAAGCTTGACCCAGTAACAGCAGCTATGTCTACACAAAGAATTCACACATTCCTGTAATTTCACACATTCCAGACCCCCACCTCCCAGAACATTAGCACCTTATTATAATTCATAATCAGAAGCAGCTATTTGGTCAACCAAGCAGAGGACCAGTGCTGTAGTATTTTCCAAATTCTGCTACAGAATTCTTTCGATCCTAAAACACACAGTTACTTTCTTAATCTTATTGTTATGTGTCATTTGATTATTAATGTCATGCAAAAAAATTGTATTTCCACTGCAAATTTAAACAGAACTCTTATCTCTGTTTTCTCCGAGGGAAACTGCTGCACGGTTGCCGGACTGATCATCGTCGGAAACTGCCCTCGTCTGGTCCCAGCTCCACTCAGGCTCTTCTCTAAGCTGGGGCAACCGATGGCTATAGCTCCGGCGGAGATTGTTGCTCCTAATGGTGATGTTTATGGACTACAGACACTCAGTCCCTCTTCCAACAATATCTACCTCTATGGACACTTAATTAAACCAACTCTGTCAGCCACAGAGTGCCTATCTGTCTATAATCTTATTGATTAAGGCCTTCTCTTGTTATTTATTTATTATTCTCGTTCCTTTCTCTCTGGGTCGACCTGAGGAGGACAGGTTCTCCTTTTGATGTCTTTGTTCCTCCCAAGTTTTTCCTTGCCTCTGTCACCTTTGGCTTACTCACTAGAGACTCAGACTTGAACTTTGTAAAGCTGCTTTGTGACAACCTGGTTGTAAAAAGTGCTATATAAATCAAATTTAATTGAATATTTTAATCTAAAATCTAAATGGTAAAATATGTTAAAATTGTTAGGTTAAAAACTGGGTTAGGTTAAAAAGTGATGTTTCTTTTTGTATTTCTACTATCAAACAAGTGGGAAGTAAAATTCCTCAATATGATGAAGGTTCAGACAAAACTTTTGCTATTCTTTTGATCCACTTTTGTAAAATTACAGCATAGACAAAACAATCTCAAAATCTCACAATATCAGTATATTTAATGGTCTCCTAAAATAATCATGATCCACACAAATCAATTATGACAGAAAACATATATCAAACATTTTACTTACTTGAGTCTTGATTTATTCCATTCAAAACAACAAGGTGCTGCTTCCTTTTTATCCTGTTTACAAAGCGCTATTGATATATTTTAGCAAGCTTTTCAATGGTGTTACTTATTTGTTTCTAGGACAAAAACTCACAGAGCTTTAGATGCTTGTTTTGGAAAACTGAAAAGGATTCATTAGTCATGTAAACGTTGTCTTTAAAAGGAAAAAGGGGAAGGTTTATTTCTGTAGACTTAAATATGATGTTATAACATTACAACAGTGGGTCTCTGGGGGTTAAATGATTATTGGGTCCAGTTGGGGTTGGATATATTTATTGGCAACAGTGGTTCATTCATGGTTTCCTCTCTCTATCATGTACAGAAAAACTCAAATTTTCTGAATTATTGCCTCAGTGTTACAATCATTTTTGTTCTACAATATGCAACTTTGCTAGCACCAGTACTTTATGCTAAGAGAGTTTACATACAGAGCTCCACGTTTCTAATACAGTGGCCAGGAAGCACATAACAGCTATGCTTCTAGTTCACAATGTTTGTCCATTTCCATAAAACACTGTGAGGGAGAATTTCGTATTTGAACAAATAAAGGTTTAATTATTGTGGTTGTGCAAATGTGACCGGAGCTATTAAGCAATTACGTAGACGTGGGGATTACATTTTCTCCTTGTGCTCCTCTCCTCAGCCATTTTTCCAATGTTAAGAGGGTACTTTATGCCTGCAATAATTAAATGGCGACAGCAATTCATAGATAACTCCAAATGCAAATTACTAAAATGAGCACTGACTCATTAAATATGGCAAAAAAAGGCCCCAATCAATACATTTTAGGCCTTCCCCCTAATCTGGCTTTACAGCTATACTCCAATGCAACTAATTACATGGCTGAGAAAGGAACGTTTCAAATGCCTTTTGGGACGAGTACATTATTAACAATTAACATATTACTAATGTCGACAGTTTGACTGCCACATCCAAGCTCTTTCATGAGAAACCAAAGCAAAGCGAAATGGCGAAATGGAAATAAACACTTACATCGAAGGCAACTGCCTGCCTCAAAATCTCTCTTTCTTTCTGTCTGTCTTTCTCTCATTTTAGAATTCCATTAATGGGGAGCAGGGCTATAGCAGGGAACCATTAAATGAACAATTCACCCCCCCTCCCCTTAATTTCACTCAGCAGAAAGAGGGAAGTTAATGAGGGGAGAAGTAGTGTGCTGTAAATTGCATTCATAATCATTCATTTTGGAATAAATATAATTAAATTCAGAAAAAAAAATCATTACATTGGTTATGAAATGTGCGTATGTATATGCTGATGTGGTTGGGGCTCATCATTTTCCACAATTTCTGGCTAGCTTTAATGAAGAATCAATCATTTCCAAATGGGATGAGGGGTGATATTCATACACAGTGCTTCTGTCAGGACAAAAACTTTCACTTTCATAGGCAATAACATTGTAATCTTTGTTGTGCATTAATGTTAAAAACAAAAAACAGAATTCCAGAATTTTATCCATCCTTACAGAATTCTGTCCATGTGCTTTCCACATGTTTCAATCATGTGAATTTGCTGCAGTGGAACTCACGTTGACTAAAAAGCTGAAAGCTGAGAGATTAAAAAAAAAATTACATACATTTCAGTGCTTTCAAGAGCTGGATTAGTAATAACAAGTGCATTGATTTAGACAAAAAACACAACTGGAGAAATTTGACTATTCAAAACAATTGTCATTTTTAGTTCTCTATTTGAGGGAAGTAAAATTACACATGTGTTAAAATCAAAGAGAATGTGTGAAACAACTCTCAATGCTGTCGATTTGAGCCATGTGTTGACAGCACAACACATGGCTCAAATAATTTATATAGCATATGTACTGCAAAGCAGGGGTTAACGGCTCTGCCAACATACAAACAGACAGCTTCTTGCAGTTTGCCTATATTCACTATTAACTCCCAGTTAAGTTCTGTCCTTCAGATTAAAAGCTGCCCTCTTCTGAAAGCCTATTTCTAGCAATGCCCTCATGAACTGGGAGAACAGTGTAGCAATAATGACCGACCGCAGCAAAACTGACTGGTCACACACCTGACAAAATGTCAAATTAGTTTATGGTATAAATGTTGGCAGCTTTGAGTGAATTCGTTCTCTTCGGGTATTTTCTCAATCCAGTCCAAGTCATGGAAATATGAATTCAAATCGAGCAAATCGTCCAGTTAGAGTCCCCATCTCTGCCATGAGTGGCATTAAGTGCAGTGTGTGGAAAAGAAAGTAAGTTGCAAAAACAAAAAGCAAAGAAACACCCTGGACAGGCCACCTATCCATCCCAGGTCTGCATTTGATTTAATCAAATAAAGCGAGAAAAATGAATTAATTGATGTACAGTAATCCCCCGTTTTTCACGGGTATTGCATTCCAAGAGCACCTGCGTATAGTACTGCGTTGCTGTGTTTTGGTTAAAAAATGCCTAAAAATGCCTATTTTTATAGAGTAAACGTAAACGTAAAGAGTTAAAGAAAATGTAACAGTAAATAAATTATTTTATTGATTAAAAAGCTATTAGCATAAAAGAAATGTTGAAATAACAAGTTTAGACATGCTGCAGCAGGCATCTTCTTTTCTTCCGTTGGACTGTGGCGATAATACAGTTCGGTTCTCAGAAAAAATCTGCGTTAGCCAATTCTGATCGGCGGAAAACTGAGGGTTTACTATAATACAAAAAACGTAAGTACCATTTTTGTACTTTTCTCTTTGTATACCTCCAACATGGATTTGAAATTAAACATTTAAGGAGTCCTTCTATTATCAGAGACTCCAATGTAAATAAACATATGCATGCTACACAATAAGCTGAAACAATGTTCCTCCAGAAGCACGGTGCAAGTACAAAAACAGAAGCACCACAAGATGACATGAATGGAAACAAGGCAAAATACACAGACGGCAAAGAAAGTACAAGAGAAACATGAGCAACCAAACAAAAGGAGAAGACAATATTTACTGGTGTTGACATTTGAATGAATATAATTTTTTGTCAGATATTGTCTTCCAGCAATGCAGTCCTTAGATGTGCATAAATGCAGAATGGAGGTAGACAACAATAAATAATAACTGCAAAGAATAGCAGAAGCAAAGCAGAAGATGTGCAGTGTATAATAAACAGAGGGGTATTTACTGTGGCTTTTGTGATGTAACTGGCTTAAAGTAGAATAGTTCAGTGTGTGTATGAATTGTTTAAGGAGAGGAAGAAGTTCAGCTCTGAAATATGTTGAGGATTCAAATGGCCTGAGGGGGGAAGAAAAGGTTTTCTGTTCTAGCAATGGAGACCTGCATACTACTGAACCCTTTGAAGGGAGAAGAAGAGGGTATGTGAACGATGCTGGTGGCTTTGCGAATGCAGCCTGTGGTGTAAATGTCTGTGATGGAGGGTAGGGAGACTCTGATGACCTTCTCAGCTGTCTTCACAATCCTCTGTAGGGTCTTGCAATCCAAAATGGGACAATTCCTGTCCCAAGCTGTAATGCAGCTACAGAGAATGCTTTCTATAGTCCCTCTGCAGATTGTGGTGAAGACTGGGGGTGGAAGATGCGTCTCCACAGTAAGTAGAGATGCTACTAGACCTTCTTGGTACTGGAGCCGGTGTTGAGGGTCCACGTGAGGTTCTCCGTGATGTGAACACCAAGGAACTCTAGACAGTCTGCACTGAGGAGTCATTTATGTTCAGTGAAGAGCGATCACATTGTGCCCTCCTTTGTCCACATTCAGAGACAGTTTGTTGGCTCTGCACCAGTCTATTAGCCTTCACACACCTTCTCTGTACAAGTAAATTAGTACAGAGTCGCAGCCTTATCTCTTCATTAGCCACACTCCTATTTTGATTCCCACTGATTAAACCATGCTGAGCGGTTACCAGAATGACTGGAAGAGAAAGGTGTGGTGAAAGAAAGGGGCAGCTCGCAATCCGAAGCATACCGCCTGTGAAACATGATGGAGGTAGCGTTATGGTATGGGCATATATGCCTGCCAGTGTAGATGGGTAACTGGTGTTTATTAATGATGTGACTGCAAACTGAAGAAGTAGGAGTTCTAAGGCTAAACATTCTGCTCAGATTCAAAACTGGAAAGCACTTTACAGTACAAATAGATAATGACCCAAAATGTTGTTGATATTGGATATTCTTCAATGTTCACTTCAGTTACCTGATCCCAACCAATAGCGCAGCTTTTCATTTACTGAACACAAAATGGCAAATGAAGCTGCAATGGTGGCAGCAGTAAAGGCCTGGGAATATGTCTAAAGGGACAACACTCAGCATGTGGGGATGTTTATGGGTTCTGGACTTTAATCAGTCATTGATGGTAAACACTCCATTTCTTTTATATTAGATTATTTTGTTACTTTTGAGTATGGGGGGACTGAGTTCTGTGATTTCTGAAAGCTTAGTGCAGTACTATTATGGAAGTCTACACTTCCATCACTTCTTGATTGCTTAATTTCAAATGGTGGTATATTTTTTGTCATTGAAAATGACAAAAAATGATTCAGTGTCCAAAGGAACACTCTGGATAGGATCCATCAGACAGACAAATACACTCACACACGCAAACTGGGAACAAGTTCAACCTATTCCAGTTTACCAACCATGCATGTATTTGGAGTGTGAGCAGAAACTGAAGCAACTGGTAGATGGGAAGAACATCCAACACTCGTTTCCATGGAGTCAAACTTGACTCAACGTGTCGCCCCCAGCATTATAAAGGTTGCAGTGTAAAGGTTACTGTAAATCATGATACATTTGAATAGCTTTTTTTGAAGAAATCATCAGGACACTCTCCTGAGCTCTAGTGATGAATTATCCTTGCCTAACCCACCATTTAAATGAGCTTAGAAAACCACACACCAGGATCCTGGGCCCCTGCCAGGGAGTGGTTGACTACAGGACAGAAATTACATTCTGTGTGGTTCTATGATGAAAAAATCTTAGAGATTAGTTCTCATTAAAAGCCACAGTGAGGGATTTCAGGGCAACAATACGTTAGCGCTCCAAACTCAGAGACAGAGCTTTGGACCCGAAAACAAAAAGAAAAAGGCGTGTGCGATGCCTAAATTGTTTGTTTATTTTGCATGGTTTGTAAACAGCGGAATCCAAAACTCTACTGCTTTGGCTCAGTGGGGTGGAGGAGATGCATTTGGAAACGAAAAGGTACAATCTTGAGGAATCAGTGGGGATGTGCTATCAGGCTGATGTAAACAAAACATTACAAATCCCAGACTGCAATTTAATCCGGCTCACCTGAAGTGCATACATTTTCGACAAACAGCAGAGTTGCTAAAAGCAAACGATGCTGGGTAAAAGCTATACATCTAAAGTGTTTTTCAATTATATATGACTCTAATTTGACATCCACATCTCTTTGATTTGTTGTGCTTACCGATTGTGGTTTATTTATGCTTGCAAGAGTTTGGTCAGTAAACATCAAGTAAAATATAAAACCTTATTCTGTGGTGATGGTGCACAGATTAAACAGTCTGCCTTTATATATGTCATCAGTAATGAATGCACTGCTTGAATGTTGAATGTTATCGACATTTAGGTTGTTTACTGTTTAAATGAACTCTGAATTTGTTTGTGGGAAATATTATTAACAAATGTATGAATGCATTCAAATCATTTCTAGTCATTTTTTTTACACATGTTAAGGCCAGAGTACACTAACAACTGCCAGACATTTGAATGTTTGTAGCTGGCAAAAATTTTCCATCTATTGGCCACTGGTCCATGGCACCTTTCCAAAAAAAGGAGAACGTTTCTCAGGTCTTTCATGCCATGGAGCAATGGTATCGATGACATCTGGTGCAGCTATTTTCAGCTCTGCAACAACCACAAGTACAGCGTCATGTAATTTTTGGAAGATCTCATGCCCTGTGTCCAAAAAGTGCACTTGTTCACTATGTAGGTCACTATGTAGTGAATCAACCATTTTGTAGAGTTAAAATTTCACCAATTAGTTAGTGCACAGCAAAATTGCAGCACAAGATCCAGACACTGTACACTACATGATTACACATATACCATCATGCACTGCGTGATTCTTTTACCGTGCCCTACATAGGGAATGAGTGCACTTTTCAGACACACTGCACACTACAGTTATCACATGAAAGTCAAGAAGAGGAGCGAGACGGAGGGACAAGAGACGATGGAAAGTGGGGCTTCAAACGGAGGAGATTCAGTCACACTTGCACTTTCTTTCTCTCTCTCTCTCTCTCTCTCTCTCTCTCTCTCTCCGTGGAGGACAGAAGTACCCAGGGCTGGACTGGGACAAAAAACTTCCCAGAGAGACGAAACATGTGTTTATGCGACAGAGATAAATTACCAAGATCCGGCGCAATATTTAAGCAAAAGTTAGTAAAAACGTAACGTCCCGAGTGTCTGAAATTAACTAAACGTCCCCTTGTTCACTAGTTAGGCCCACATATAGCAAACACTATGTAGTGAAAGAGTGAGCAAGGGCACTTTTTGGACACAGCTATGGACTTATGGACACAGCTATGACTGACTCATTCACTCATTCACCTTTTCATTCTCCTAAAGAAGGACATATTATGCAAAATGTTTTGTGTGCATCGTTAAGAAGGAGGACAATGACACAAACCCACTTCTGTGTCTGTTTAGGGGTAACCCATTCACATCCGATTCAGTCTATTAAACCAAATCCATCCATTCTTAGATATATTATCTAAGCTGCTTCTCTCCTCACCAGTGTCTTTAGAAGAGCTAGAGCCCCTCGCAGCATTCACAGGGCAAAAAGCGAAGATAGACCCAGAACAGGTCACCAGTCCATAACACGGCAGACACATGTTCTAACACACATTCATACCTAGGGGCAGTTTTGTGTCTTTGGACTATGGGAAGAAATCAAAGCACCTCATGGAAACCCATGCAAACATAAGGAGAACATGCAAACTCCACACAGAGACTAAATACAGGACCATAAAATTTCTTTCTAGTTGTTCATACATTAAGCCAATCAGAGAACATAGAATGGTTTTATATGTAAAAAAATGATGCAAATACAGTAACCCCTCAGTTTTACGCGGATGAGCATTCGGATTTAGTCTAGTGTGGTTTTGTTCTAAGAACCGAACTGTAATACCGGCACCAGTCCAGCGGTGGCGGTAATACACTGGAAAGATGTCAACCGCCATAAAAAGAAGAAGAAGCTGCTGCAGCATGCAGCATGAGTGCTCCATGTCTTGTCCTTGTATTTTAGTGTTTTACCCCCCCCTCAATTTTCCACAGTTATCTCAGTTTATTTAGTAAATTGTGCTCTGTCTAAACATGTGGGGAGAGAGAGTTATTTCAACATTTCTTTTGTGTACGAGGGTTTGTTTTCGTTGTTTTTTTAAGCAACAAAGTATTTACCTATACATTTTCTTCAAGAGTAATACATTAAACTGAGTTTAACACCAAATTAAAGTGTTCTGGGAGCATGTTTGGGGCATATTTAGGGTTTACAAAAAAATAGACACAACAATGAGTTTAAAATAGACAAAACGATGAGTTTTTTTCACAATACGTGGGTGGTCTTGGAATGTAACCCCCATGAAAAGTGGGGGTTTACTCCATATCAGTATCAACAACTAGTACCTTTTGTGCTAACTAGCAATGCTGCTACAGACATGATTGTTTGTAAACTGTAGCTGATAAGTGTTAAAAATTAAGAACGTTCCAATCTGTATACACCTCACATATGTATCTGCACACTTCTCGTCTCTAATGCATTTTCGCAGTCACTAAATGTGTACATATGAAATACAAGGCAAACAAGCTTCGCAGGTGTATGGATGCAAGGTACGTTTGATGTTGCTGTCTTTGCAACATGACAGCCCCTGATATGGCAGACGTTCATTTTCACAAAGCGATCCCATTTCAGCTCAACTGTGGGGATGATCAGACTGTGAAATGCAGTGCAAGAGTGATGATACTCTCTGAGCTTGTTATGGTTTTATTTTCTTTCTAAAAGTCCTGGATAACTCTCAGTGAGAGTTTTTGTAAAAGTGAAAAGAGACATTTAAAGAAATGTTCCTCTCACATGATGGAAGTCATAATTTGGCCTATTGTGCATCACATCGCTTTTGTTTGCTGGCATACTGCGTTTCTTCTTTGTCACCTCCCACAGATGAGTCAGACAAGACAGACGAGGAGGTGTCTTCATCAGAGTCCTCGGCTTTTTCAGCTTCTGATGCCTTAGGCAGGCTTTTGCTTATTTCTGCGTTTCTGTACAACCAGTCACCAAAGGTGATATATAAATCAGTGGCGGTTTCTATAAAATTACAGGTGAAACAATGTTTCACCAAGAAAAATAATACCAAAAATAACATCACTTTTTTATTGGTGTGAAACAAAACAATGTTAATAAAAATAAGGCTGTTCTCCTAATGTCAGCTCCTCAATAGCATTACAGTTCTATACGCCGCCCCTCCCCCCCCACCACCACCACCACCACCACCCTCGCGGTGCCCCAGCCGCGGCAAAGTTATGTACTATTCTAAGCAGGAACCTTGATATGTTTGTATGTGTGTGTGTGTGTGTGAATCACACAGCAGTGCTGGAGATTTCAGTTTTACTGTCATTCCAGGGCTGAAATAGACCACAGACCAACAATAATTATCCAGCCAACAGTGTCCTAAAACAGTGTTAAACACAGGATGCTCTGCTGCGTGTGCTAAACTCGTACCAGCACTCCAACACACGAACACGCCGCCATCATGTCTGGGTCACTGCTGTGTGTGAGAAATCTGACTTTCAGTTTAACAATTATTCCACTGCTTTGCTCAATCACATTATCAATGTATGAGTGTAAGTCTTTTCCATTTACAGAGCCTTATTAATGCTGCTTTGAAACATTCATTTTGTCTGTAATACTGCAGGAGTCTCTCATCTGTCTCCCAAGCATTTCAGCACCAACCTCGTTGAACAAAACCTTTCAGTTCAAGCACATTCACTTCATGTTTTAAAACTGCAAATTTAGTCCATGAATGCAGTCCACAACATCAAACACATGCATCTGTGAAGAGGTATAACAATAACACTAAAACCAACCCCTGTGAAGAATCTTCAGACCCATAAACATGGCTTTATAATGATCTTGGACACTTTGTTATTGAATTAAATATGGCTGATTCATCAAGAACAACTATGTAATTGTGATCGCACTTCTTTGTTAATGAATATTCAAAAGTAATCTAGACAACATTGAAAAAATGACTACCTAAAATACTGATGAAGTGTACTTAAATACTTAAATGATCTCGGTCTTCACTGGGCGCCGGGGCAGCATGGTCGTGGTCCCTCACCCTCATAGCAAACATTCCATGACACTACACACACCCATTCACCCACTCACTCATCTACACACCCATTCACTCACTAACCCACACACTCACTCACCCACTCACTCACTCATCCACTTCCTCATCCACCCTCTCATCCACACACTCACTCATCCACTCACTCACTTATTCATCCATTTCCTCATCCACCCTCTCACCCACACACTCACCCACTCACTCATCTACACACCCAGTCACTCACTCACCCACACACTCACTCATCCACTCACTTCCTCATCCACCCTTTCACCCACACACTCACTCATCCACTCACTCACTCACTCATCCACTTCCTCATCCACCCTCTCACCCACACACTCACTCATCCACTCACTCACTCACTCATCCACTTCCTCATCCACCCTCTCACTCGCACTCATTCATCCACTCATTCACTCACTTACTCATCCACTTCCTCATCCACCCTTTCACCCATTCACTCACTCACCCACTCACTCATCC
>JBBJLR010016605.1:0-13380 GCA_037577145.1 Brachypetersius gabonensis
ATGTGTAGCTCCAACCATCATAAAGCAGGATCCAGCTGGAGCTGGTCCTTCTCTGGGTGCCTCAGGAACCTCGCAGGATTGGCCTTTGGAATAAAAACTCATTATTCGGTAACCTTAAAATAAAGGTACATTTTCATTTTTAAGGGGTCTGCTGGAAACTGCTGCCTTCTGTCATGTTTCATAGCTCCTGCTGGGCAAAAAAGGAAATGGGAAGTATGACAGAAGCTTTGACTCACAAACCACAGACAAAAGTGTGAAAAATGTCATTCACTTTTTCTTCTTTGTAAATAATAATTCAGGCTATTTACATGAAAGTTAAAGTTAGTGCCAACACCTAGGGGAAATATTAAATAATTATAACATATAAATTATCCTTAAAACAAAGAACAAAAAAAAAAATGCAGATGCCCTTATTCCATGTTAACCATCAGATTAAGGTCTGTAAGGAAAAAGATTAATCAAAAAGGCATTCATGACAATAGACCCTTTTCAACATGAAGGAACTCCTTATAATAAAAAAAATCTATTTTTTCCCCACAGAATATTTTCAGAGAAAACTGAGCTTGACAAGGTCTTTGGGAATTACCATTAAGGAAGTAAGGCTCTCATTATAGGTTTCCCAATATGAAGTGTCTGGTGTCAGAATAAAGTCAAAGCTACAATGGTATTTCAGACTGTCTGCAGGTTGTATAAGGCTGGATTACTATAATGCCCTTTTAGCTGCATGCTCTTGTCAATCATTACACAAGGTCAAATTACACATATATTTAATACAATCACACCACTGTTTTATTTCTATTTTTCTTTTTAATTATTCTTTTACTATCTATAATTACATTTACAATTTACTGTATTAAACTTGTAACAGTACAGTATAGAGTAGCCCCCAGGTTTTACATGGATCAGGAGTCACGGATTCAGTCCGAACTCATAGTTTTAGGCAGTAATCCCCTAAAATAATACGAAAATGCAAATATCCTACACCTTTTTTTGCTTTTTTGTGGGAATAAATATATTTTTTCTGGATGTTTTTTTTACACAAGGGAACTCAGGCTGTAGCTGACCTGAAAGCACTTTTATCGAATTCCACATCAGGATTGATACCCCGCTCTCCAAATGCAATTTTGCTGTACTCAGGCACTTCAAACTTCACAGTTTGATTGATCTCCAGGAGACCTTTCCAACGAGCCCTCATTTGTTTTTTTTAGGCCGAGTAGATCAGGGGTTATTACCCGAAAACCATTCACTTTGACGAGTGTCCCAATACTTTTGTCTCGTAACAGGTTTACCCGACTATGCATTCCCATTTTCATGAAGTGGAGAAAGAAAGGTATTTTATCAGATTCTGTCCATATCTGAGAATAAATCAATCTTGTGGACACATGATAGAGCTGCACATCTCTTCAAACCTTTGTATGTGTGTTTCCTGCATGTAATGGCCAACAGAAGGTAAATTCAGTTTTAGACGACCCAACGCCTCCTACAAAATATATGGATCTGCAATATATGATACAGATGATATATGATATATGACCCTGATCCCCAAGTTGCTCCAGGGAGACTGTCCCCTGTAGTTAGGGAATGGAAGAATGGAATGTCTGATAAATGCCTTTTCTGGCTTACCACACCCAAATCCCTCTCTTGTAGTATTGAAATACTATGCTGTTTGTTCAGCATTTACTGGCCCCAACCCCAACATGATTCATTCGGTTTCAGCCACCACTGTTTGAAGTATGTGAAGAAATATAGCACAGTGGCACAGAAACATCATCTCCAACTAATGTTTTGGAGTTTCTTCAAGTACTGAAATTGAGCAGATAATGTTGGACTTGAACATAACAAACGTTAAAACAACTGTGAATGCTCTACGTTGAGCTCTATTTAATGAAGTCAGCCTTAATTCATTTCATTTGTTTGCAGCTACTGTTCCCCATCACCCAGGTTTTGCCAGGTCAAGAAGTCTGAATTAATAGAATTTTTTATGCATAGGTGGATCATACCTACCCGACCAAAGAACTGTCATCTCTAAGCGACCTTGATATTTTTATATTTTTGCATATTTCAGCTATACTTTCCTTGGCCTTGGCAATAATAACATATAATAAAAATACTTTGACAAATATCATGTGCTGTCATGTCAGTTTATGTTTATTAGTATAATAGTGTCATATAACCATCAAAACCAAAAAATATTATCTAAAAATACAGTAGACCCCTGAGCACCTGTGAATTGTGAATTACATTCCAAGAGCACTCCTGATTTGTGAAAAATCACAAATAGTGATGTGGTAAAGAAAATGCCTAAAAATGCCTATTTTTATAGTGTAAACCCTAAACATACCCCCAAATGTGCTTCACAAAACACTTTATTTGAATTCTTGCACACAAATAGTATGGTTTTATATGGTACAAAGACATGTGTCAGAAACTACAATTTTCTGATGACATTTGAGACACTGAAGAAGCATAATGTGCTCCACAGGATCTGAAATGAGCTCTGGCGGGAACTTCACAAGGCATCAGCAGCACATGTTCTTCAGTGGAAAGCTGGAGGAAGTGGACAAACCCACACAAATGTGATTGTTTGAGATGATTTGGATCGTCATTGCAGTCAGCTCCACACTTGAGGGCAGATCACATATTCAATTACTATTGTCTGGCATTTCCTATTCAAATAACACACCATCAGGCAAATGTAACCTCAGTGAGCCAGTGAACAAGTTTGCATTCCCAGTACTGGTAGACAACGACAGTCTATGCCACCTTGCTTTACAGTGTTCTTTTTTATGTAAAATGTTCATGTAAAAATTTGATAATACTTTATTTTGAAGATCCACGGTAGGTGCTTTGTAGATACCCAACTTAATATCTATTAAATACAACTAAATTGGAAGTTAATTTTTTTTCTATAGAAAATTGGGAAATGAAATTATTCCATAATTTATGTTATACAGGTAGAAACTATGAAAAATACCACTTGTAAATATCATGTACTTGTTTATACTCTTTGTGATTTCCAATATATTCACAGGCATGACAAATATATGTAACAAACTCTTGATTCCAAATGACTAGGTGACGACTTGCAGAGATGTGTTTTCTCCATTCAAAGTAACGTTTGTACGCTTCATCATCCTTGTCCAGTTGAAGCAGATACTGAGCCAATGCTGATGCATCAGGGAAGTCGTTCACATGAATGAAGGAATTATATGGAGCAAACTGTTCATAGTTTTCTCTTGGGGGTCCCAACACAACAGGCACAGTCCCGATTGCGAGTGGGCCATTGAACTTCTCTGTAATGTAGTCTTTATGGATGGAATTCTCAAAAGACAGGTAGAACTTGCAGCTGGCCATAGTAGTGTAATAGTCTTCGTCCTTCATGCGCGCTCCAGCCAAATTTCCAAAGATAGTTACTTTAATGTGCTTTTTGAGCTCCTCATAATACTTCATCCTGGTTGTCGTTCCGGTAGAAGGATTACTGTTGGACACAAACCAACAGACAAGCTTGTCTTTCTTAGGAAGAACAAACTCTTCATTTGGGGTTTTGCTAACAGTCAGGGGATACCGCACAGAGATGTCTGCATCTCGCCGGTAACTAAGGGTGAGGTTAAAGAGGTTTTCCAATCCTGGAATTCTCTGAGTATTTGTTGGCGATTCAACGTGGAGCCAAATCCATTTCTGGAAAATAGGACGAGGAGATGGTGGAAGGTTGGACAGATCCCCACTGATAGCCTTGTGGAAAATGAGAACCGCATCTGCTTCGTTGTACAGATTTCTGTCATCCGTCAGGTGACATCCATCAATGTTGTAAATGGTTTTGCAGTCATCAAAGCTGAACTTGTAGTTTTCAGGCCATACCCACAGCAATAAGATGGGTTTTTTTGATTGATCCGCTGGAGGAGGAGAGGAAATACTGTTACTTAAACTTGCGTTGCACTCTTGTGAGGTGAACTGAATATATATTAAACATGTGGCAAGTCCACCAAGCCAACATGTGAAAATCAGGAAAGCCTGCTGTGTTCTCGATGAGATAACCATCATTCTGAAAAAAAATTGCAGGCGTTACAATGCATGTATGGAACCATGAATATAAACAAGAATATTCCAATTTATACATTTCCATTTCTATATTGCAAAAGCCATCAGGTACAACCACATCTCCTCCCAGCCCTACCTCTGTTCATTAAAGAAATGGGGAGGTGTTCAGATCACAGTTCAACCATATGTAGTATGTGGCGCCGGTAATCCTTGGCGTCCTAGCGTGCTCCTAGCGTGTCTGTACTCCCTCCTCAGTGAAGCGCAGGTGAGAAGTCTGTTCGAAGTGCTCTGGTTCTAGATGATTCAGTTCTTTAACACGTGAAATTAGTTACTGCTTTAGGGACTCCAGCAACAGCTAGTGTTAGGTGTATACCAGGCGCCAGAGTGCCGACTGCATAGGAGCCATATATAAAAGTTCCTTAAGTATGAAACAGATAACTGAGTCTAAGTTCTCATCCTTTGAAATTTTATTCCTTAATATAGTTTAGATACAAATAAAATCTCTGTCTCCCTAATCACTGTCTACAGGCCACCAGGGCCATACACAGAATTCTTGCAAGATTTTAGCTGTTTTTTAGCAAATTAAGCTGTTCATTGTGATAAAATCATAATTATTGGAGATTTTAATTTGAAAAAGAACAGGATCCCCTAAAATCTGCGTTTACTTCAATCCTAGATACATCATGTAACAGGGCCGACACACTGCTGTGGCCAAATTCTTCCTTTATCTACAGTAATCTCAGATCACTACGTCACAATGTAAACATGTCCCTTCGCTTTCGTATCAGTCGCGCAATTACATCCACTACAGCTCGTAGTTTTATTGAGAATCTTCCAGAAATATCAACCCCATCCGTCACTCCATCTTGTCCGGCAGACTTAGATAACCTGACAGAATGCTTTGAGAGCTCTCTCCCATCCACACTAGACTTTGTCACACCTCTAAGACGTAAAAAGGTCAGACAGAAAAAACTGTCTGCCTGGTTTAATTATGAAACACGTGCATCTCAACAAAATGCGCGTAGACTAGAACGCAAATGGCGGTTGACTAACTTGGAATCCTTCCACACCGCCTGGAAGTAGAGCCTTAGAGACTACAACAATGCACTTACCACCATCTATCATTCCTCACTGAATCTAATTGAATCTGTTTAGTACAATTTCTAAACTAACTAAGAATCAGGGAGGTGCAGAACCACAGATTCCTGCAAATCTTACTAGTGATGTTTTTATTGACACTTAGTATCGGTTATTTACCAAAATCCTTTAAACTAGCAGTTATTAAACCTCTGTTGAAAAAAACGCACCTTGATCCATGCAAGCTCTCAAACTATTGACCTATCTCTAACCTTCCATTTCTGGAATCTGGGTTCCGGCCTCATCACAGTACAGAATCAGCCTTAGTAAAGATAGTAAATGATCTCTTACTGTCTGCTGACAAAGGATTTGTCTCTCTGCTGGTTTTGCTCGACCTTAGTACTAGAAAATCTTTTCGGATCAGAAGAAAGCCAAAGGGTGTGTCTGAAATCTGAGCACTTACTTGAGTGCACTGGAATGTAGTGCATAGCACACACTAGGGCTGCACGATTATGGCCAAAATGATAATCACGATTATTTTTGATCAATATTGAAATCACGATTATTAATCACAATTATTCATTATTTTAGGTAAAACACATTTTTATGTCACTTTCTTTTTTAAACAAACAGTAAGTGAACAAGGCTTTCAGTACAAATTGAAACCTCAAATAAAAATTATAAAGTTAAATTTTCCCAAGATAAAGGGCTTACAAAAAATAAACATGCAATTGCAGAGTGCAATCATAAAGTGCAAACAAATGAAAAAAAGAAGCCTATGCAGAAAAGGCACATATTGCAAGGAACAAACTACAGGCCTACAGACTACACACACATACACACACACACACACACACACTCACACTCACACACAGGCACGCACGTACACAGAGGCACACACACGCACACACACTCTCACACATGCACGGACACACACACCTACACACTCTCTCTCACACGCATGCAGCACGCGCGCACACACAGGCACACGCGCACGCACGCACACGCAGACACACACTCTCACACACAGGCACGCACGTACACAGAGGCACACACAAAGGCGCGCACACACGCACACACTCACACTCAGGCACACTCACAAACTCTCGCACGTGCTCAGACACACACACACTGTCACACACACTTACATGCATGCTAGCACACACAGACACACACACGCTCTCACACACTCAGGCACGCGCGCACAGACAGGCACACGCACACACACACACACACTTTCTCAAACACACTCTCTTGCACACGCACGCACGGACGCACTCTCACGCACGCACACACACGTGCGCACACATGCACACACATGGACGAACACACACCCTCTCACACACGCACGTACAGACACACTCTCACGCACGCAGGCGCGCACACACGCACACACTCTCTCACAGACGCGCGCACACATATGCACACGGACGGACGCACACACACTCTTGCACACACAGGAACACACACACTCACACACGCGTGCACACAGGCACACACACGCACACACACTCTCTCACACGCACGCGCGGACACACACACTCTCTCACATGCACACACGTACACACACACTCACACTCTCTCCTTTTTTAGGCAGTTTACTGAAGCCCTAATCTCTCATTCACCCCCTGGTGGTTGGCTAAATTATTGGTTGAGGAAGTGCTTGATCTCATGTGCAGCAGAGATTCAATTCAGCAGATCTGCTATTCAAATCGCCAACGATCATCTTAACTTAATTGTGGTAACCAAAATCGTGATTGTGATTAAATTCGATTAATTGTGCAGCCCTAGTACACACTGAGCACTTCCTTCTGTAGTGCACACTGCCATAGGTAAGTGTTGTCCCAAATAGAACACTGACGTTTCGCACTTAACGGAAGTGACAGACTAATGTTTGATTACGATTCTCCAGTGCCGGCTTTTGTTTTCTCAGTGAATTTCTTCGTGATTTTATTTGCTTTTGGTTACCCCCTACTTCACCCCACATGGAAACTATGTCACATTCAATGTCTCCTTATTCAACTTTAAAAACTTGTCGAAAGTCCTTCCCCTTCCGCTATTTAGTCAAAATGGTGTCTGTTTAGTGTGCGTAGTGTCCATCGTCCCGCACTGCGTTTTTTGGCCATTATGAGTGCACCAACCGGGTACTTTGAGAGCGCTGAGTTTTGGATTGGTTGTCAGTGTGAACACAGTATGCACTAAAACATAGTGTGCAAGCACACAATTTCAAACACACCTAAAGTCTAATTCCATTCTTTTACAAAGTGTTGTCCTTCTCCTGTAAAATTACTATGTTTACCAAGGTTTAGTGCTGAATGCTATCATATGTTGATGATAGGACGTTACAGAAAAAAAGATTGATTTACCTTGCAGAATGATGCATATGGGCTGTATGAAACATTCTGAGCAGGCAGCACTGATGCTAAACATGTTACAAGTGTTGTGGCACATATTGTTGTACCACTGAGATAAAAATGACAAGCCATTTATGGTTAAGGTCATCCAAAAATGTATGGAGCCTACCGCTCTTGTCTGAAAACAGGTGGGGTAAGTGCACATAGCTGTGTTCATGGGCTGAGTATTGTTAATTAAACCACAACAGTGAAACTGCATCTTTTTGTTAGAACTGCCCTTAGCTTTTGTGTTTTTAAGTCTTTTATGAGAATTAATTGTTGTTCCATATTTTGTCACACTCCAGCCACCATAACTGCAGTGCCACAGACTCTCTCTCCAACACTCTGCTCTCTCTCCTGATATATTATAGAGGCGACTCAACCACAAAAATCTATTTTTTAAATAATCAATACTTGGCCCCTGATGAAACAATCAATAAACTGGATACATGCAGATATTAACAGACATTTTGACCTTGACAAAATTTCAAAAATTTGAGGACAGGTGTTCCTTTCCAACTATATATAAAAATAATAATGATAATAAAAACCACAATCACTAATTAGGGCCACAAGCAAAGTGTTTGAATTTTAATTTGTTAAATGTTCTCCACAGTAATTCAGGTTCCCCATAAGAGGGGGCTATTAGCATTCAAGTAGTGTTTTTGCCATCACTGAAGGAAAAGCTAAAGCAGTAGCATATATCACAAATACACATATGTACTTCACAAAACCTTTTATTTCATTTAGACTGATTCTATCTGTGGAATCTGTTTTACTCCAACTACTAGAAACAGTTAATCCTTATTATCCTTAATTTTACGCTGTTACACTTGAGGAGATGGCATATTATCCTGAGAACTAGGAATAAACTGATATGTACTGTTTATTGTTGTAACACAGGCATTGTTTTTCATCATCTGCATACAGCCTTCCTACATTTTGGTGTTTCTAAATGGTGATTTCTGCTGGCATGATGTGTTTTTAATTTTAAGCTGTGCAGTTTCATCCATTTTTGAGTACAAGCAATCCAACAGTTTGCTCCTGGAATGAAATCTTCTTAATAGTTAAGATTAATGGAAAGAAAATCATATTTTAAGCAAGCTCACATAAGATACCAATGAAGATAATTCATGCTAATAGACCAGCTGAGATCAGTAGTCATGCAGTCTACTGCCACAGCTGCCACAGTGGAAAAGAACCATATTGTCCCTTTGAATTCAATCCAACCAAACATGCAAATTTTGTCTTAACCCAACTTCTATGACATTATCAAGTTATGATTTTAAAACTGTGGTGAACTGGTATTATGAACCTTTAACGGTGGAGCTGTTTAAAACAAAACTAACTTTAAAACTTACCAAGGGATACATTTGATTACTATATTTACATTACAATCTTACATGCACAGCTGTTAAACAGATATCTGAACTGCAAAATGATGGAAAGATCTGACACAGAAGCATCACAATAATCAGTTAAAAATTCTAATATAAGCTGAATTTGCAACACGCATAGGGCAGTATAATCTAAATTCCATATTTCTTGGATACCTATCTAAAGCTTGGCTGACTGCTTTTGAGACAAATCTACACAAATTTTTGTACCTAGCCTTTTTAACGACTGGAGTTCAAACAAGATAAATTGAAGTGACTGTTCCATGGCAGTCCTCATCCTCTGAATATTCTCTTTCATATCTAAAAACATGCAACCTTGTCCAAACACAGCATTGATGTTTTACTCTAGACTATCAGTAATGTCTATTAGTAAAGTCTAGAGTCTAATGTAGTGTTTATAGAGACACAAAAACAAGAAAGAAACCTACCCTCATTTGTTCAAGTATTTCCGTTGGAAAAGAGTTCATAACAAAGGTGCAGCTGGATAGTTACCAGCAGTGCTCCTCCCATTCTGCCAGCATCCAATTACATGAGCTCACTTGACACCTGGAGCATACAGAGCTAACACCCTCCACTGCTCAGCCTATTATAAGGTATCCAGTTTAATCCTCGGCAGCCATGCATAAAGTTGCAAGATTTTAATTGTCGAAACTAGGAGTCTTTTTCTTTTTGTGTGTCTCATTTTTGTTCTTGTTCTTAAATAATTACACTGCAAAATAATGCCATGTTTAAATAGGTTGAAAATATGATCTATTTTCTATTTTTAATTTATTGAAATAAACAAAAGTCTAGTTCTCCACATCGACTTTAATATATTATAATTAGTAAGTTGAAGTAACAAAAATTTGTAAGAAAATACACAATAATCACATATGTGGTACATTTTAGTGCCTTCCTGCCAACATCACAACATGATGTCAGCTGTCATAAAAGACTTATGTAGTCCTGTGAATGCTGTCCAATCCCTGTATCTCCAACATAGCCTTTTCATTACTTTGGGTTGTTGAACTGCCCAAGTCAGATCTGTTATGTCTGAAATAGGCTTGACACATTTGAGTAACCAAATATAATGAATTTGAAGTAGCTTAGTATTCAAAAGCAAAGCACTGCAAACCTGAGGTATTTACATTATTCCAATCAAATATTCATGCCTTAAACATGTTTCTGTAAACATGTTTTTAACTGAGAAGTTTCCCATATTGGAAAGCAGCCTAGGGAAAGCCTGAGTGCATAATCAAAAAACGTTTCCCGATTTAATTGATGTCACCCATTGAAAAGAATGTGTGACAAACATGTTTAAAAGCTGAACATTAGGATCCACAGTATATTTTAGACTTCATTTAATATCCTGTTTGGTCAGTTCCAGTTTTGCCTGGAGACAGTTGGGTGTGGAGGAACACAATTATACTGTTAAAGATAGGAATATAAAAAGATATTCACCAACTCAACAGAGGCAGAGCTGATAATTGTCTTTTGGAAATGGACAGCCTGCTTTTGACTGACTGCATGCCTGGAATGAAGAGAAGTTAGGTCGTCTTGTGTTTTTTTTTTACAGCTAAGTTAGAAAGATAGGCGTGAGATCAAGTGAGACAAGATGGCATCGGTGCCTGTCGGGTGTTGAATACCACTCTTCACAGAATTGTTTGTTTTGTGTATATTGTTTTGTTTTTGCTGTCTATTATGCAGTCAGTGTTTAGTTTACTTTTGTTTACTGAGTCACGGTAGCACCTTACAATTGGCAAAACTGCCAGGCCAATTACTGTTTTTAGAGCCTGAGGTGCTATCGCTACTCACCCACGACCACATTGGCTGGCACGACTCAGCTGGGGGCACCCGGAGGACGCATGAGCTGAGACTGGGCCTAAGGGCTGGTGTGCAAGTCAGAGTGAAATGCTGTGGGCTACGACCACCAATGCCCAGCATTTTCTGGCCAACATCCAGTCTCTGGATAACAAATTGGACGATCTCAAAGGAAGACATCAATTCCAAAGAGAGCTGAGGAACTGCTGTGTCTTTTGTTTCACAGAGACGTAGCTGACGGAGATCATTCTGGACCACACAGTCCAGCCAGAGGGGTTCACAATCCACCATGTTTACAGGACAGAGACATCGGGGATGTGGCATGTGCTTTCTCGTCAACAACTCATGGAGCATGAATGTGGAAATAATTTCACGGAACTGCACTCTGGACCTCAAGTATCTGCTGATCAAGTGCCAGTCGATCTACCTGCCCAGAGATTTCAGAGGAACACACAGCGCGCTTTGAGTGAACTCTACCAGCTAATCACCAGCCATGAGAATGCACAGCTGGACAGACTGTTCATTATCCCTGGGGACATTAACTGGACGGATTTTAGGAGGGTGTACTCGAAATACCACCAGCATGTCTCTTGTCCCACTCGGGGAGCCAACACGCTCAACCACTGCTACACAGAACATCGGGGGGGATACCGCTCTCTGCCTCGTGCGCACCTGGGCGCCTCAGATCACAGCATCATGCTGTTGCAGTCTGCTTACAATCAGAAACTAAAGTGCGAGGAGCTGGTGACATGCATGGTGCAACGCTGGACACGTGAGGCAGGGCTGCCTTGACTGTGTGGACTGGAACATGATCAGAGATTCATCCTCTGACCTGGACGAGTACACCACTTTGGTCACTGAGTTCATTAAGACCTGCATGTAGGAATACATTCCCACTAAAACTGCCTGGACATTCCCCAACCAGAAACCCTGGGTCACCGCTGACATCTGCCATTAGCTCCACGAGTCCAAATGCATTCGAGTTTGCTAACTCATATCCACCAGAGCGAGCTCCGGCAGTGCCTCATGAGCTGCCGGTCCAGAATTTCGGATCATGTATTCAAGGTATGCAATGGGCAGTTGTCTGCATTCTTTACAGACATTTTAGCACTTCCTGCAGAGCTCGAATGTCCCTGTCTGCTTCAAAAATATCACCATTGTTCCAGTTCCCAAGTACAACAAAGCCAGCTGCCTTAATGACTTTTGGCCTGTTGCACTAACCTCAATAAAGTGCTTTGAGAAGCTGGTAATGGGACACATTTTGAGCTCCATACCGACCACTCTGGACCCCCTGCAGTTTGCATATCATCACAACAGATCTACTGAAGACATCATCTCACACACTCTTCACACCAACCTGGCTCACCTGGACAATAAGAACTGCTATGCCAGATTGTTGTTTGTGGATTTCAGCTCCGCATTTAACACGGTTATCCCCTCCAAGCTGACCAAGAAGCTGCTGGGGCTGGAACTCAGTGATACTCTGTGCAACTGGGTTCTGGACTTTCTTACCAACAGACTCTTACCAGCAGTGAGGATCGGCAAAAACTCCTCCGCAACGACGATCCTCAATACTGGTACGCCACAGGGAAGCGTTTTGAGCCCAATGCTGTACTCCTTGTTTACACATGACTGTATGTTCAGACACAGCTTCAACACCATCATTAAGTTTACTGATGATACCAACATTGTGGGAGAGGAGGTGAGACTCAGAGTGGTGTCAGGAGAATAATCTCTCTCTCTCAACATCAGCAAAACTAAAGAGATGGTATTGGATCTACATCTGAGGAGATTCTGTGGAGAGGGTCAGCAGCTTCAGGCCCCTTGGGGTCACCCTCAGTGCCAACCTCAATTCTTCAGAACATGCAGTAGCTGTCACCAAAAAAGCCCACCAATGACTTCACTTCCTCAGACACATAAAGAAGGCTAGGGTGTCCAGCTTTGTCCTCACTAGTTTCTACAGGTGTGCTGTGGAGTCCATCCTCATGGGGAGTGTTGTGTCTTGGTATGGCAGCTGCGCTGCTCAGGACAAGAAGGCTCTGCAGAAAGTGGGGAAAACAGCCCAGAGGATCATAGGCACACAACTCCCTGCAATAACTGACATTTATAACACATGCTAAGCGCAACATGAAGGACCCCAGTCATCCTGCATTGCTACTTTTTACTTTCCTGCCATCCAAAAGGAGACTCAGGACAATTCACACACGCAAAGTATGATTCAGAAATAGACTATTCAACACACAGTAACTGTGTTTTTCTCTTTTATATTGTAGCACACAACACTTTACACCACACTGGCACTTCACATGTATGCAACTTGCAGCTAAAAACTGTGTTGACTTAAGCCTGTGATTATTTATTGTTACTGCACTGCTATGTATTTTATTTCTCTTATGTTTTGTCTACAAAGAAGGTATTCGAGTAAGCATTTCATTGTGTTCCATACACTGTAATTTGTACATATGATAATTATAATAAAATTAAACTCATGCTTTCAGAGGCCATCCCCAGGGGTCTCAGTTTATTATTACAGCAGTGGTCCAATGAAAAGTAGGTAAAAAGTATGCAAAGGTAAAAAAATATTCTCACTCTGGCACACTTTGCTCTCTCTCTCTCTCTCTCTCTCTCTCTCTCTCTCTCTCTCTCTCTCTCTCTCTCTCTCTCTCTCTCTCTCT
>JBBJLR010016646.1:0-13378 GCA_037577145.1 Brachypetersius gabonensis
CACGTGACCAACTAAAAATAGAAAAAACAGGCACGTGACCGGGAACCAGGGCAGGTTTAGTCCGAGACCGTCACAGCCTTGGTTAAGCAAAGGTATCCAGATTTAATTAGCTGTGGACATAGGCTATTCTGCAGATTTTCGATAAAGTTTATGGTCTCTAAAATAGACTTTTCTCATGATTTGGAGAGAGACAGAGAGCCTTAATGAAAAGAACAGTGAAGTCCCTTTTTATATAATTTTGTCATTACATCCTTGTATTAAACCTGTTGCCTCAGAACACTGACTGTGTAATTCTCATAAAAGTGCATTTGGTGGCCATGGAATTTCAGATCAGCCCACTTATGAACTTCCCTCATAATCAAATCCCCTGTCTGAAGCTGATGGAGGCTAGTTCTGAGGGGAAGGGAGTACCTATACACTGGGATCGTCAGCAAAGGAGCTGTGAGAAGATGACAGTGATACGAGTGGTCTGACAATTTAGCTCTTAGGCCTCGTTCACAGAAACTTTCAAAATGAACGCGCTCTGAACGCTGTAGGCGTTTTTGTGGCGTTTGGTAGCGACGCTTGATCGACATCAGCAAGGTGTTCGACTGGCGTCTGACGCCGAATCTGTAGTTTCGTGTATTATATTGATGCCAAGAAAACGATGCATGTTACATTTATTTGACGCCATCCTAACGCGCAGCCGACCGAACGCCAGTGCTGAACGCCGCGTAGACGCTTTGATTTGCTTCAATGAGCAGAAAAACGGGCGGCGTTCAATAGGCGCTCACCTGGCGTCACGAATGCCAGAAAAACACCTGGTTCAGACGTCCGTGTAAACGAGGCCTTAGCCATTTCACTAGACATGATCATTGAAAGTGCTTGAGCTTACATATTTAATGTAATGTTAGGCTACATTTCACTGTCTGCCTACATTTTAGGCTACATTTCAATGTGTCTCCTACCTTCTGTGCATCCCTGTTTTATACAGTCACATGTATGCTGGGTGTGTTTTAATAGTAATTAACATAGATCCATGTCTAAAACTATTCCATGTTTGGTTCTTGAATTTGAGGAAACTGGACCTGTAATGTCCCTGAATTAGATTTTTAAAGTAAATGGACCCTGTCAGTTCTGGTGAACTATGGTAGCTACCAGTGGCGGAGGAAGTACTGAAGCTTAGTACTTAAGTAAAAGTACAAGTAACCTGCAAAATATGTACTCAAGTAAAAGTAGAAGTGCTACCTCAACAATCTTACTTAAGTGAAAGTACTAAGTACTTACTTTTAAATTTACTTTAAAGTATTTTTTTTTAGGTAAAAGTACTCACACAATGGTTTGTCTCAACATCTGTGGTGTGCCATTTTGTAAAAGCATAGTACATATACTGACTTACGCCTCTACTGATGTCATTGCTCATAATAATGACAAGCAATTATACAGTATATGTGTATTGGAAAGTTTGGTGTGCTTATTGTGCGTGTACTCTGCAATACTATGTGTACCCTAACTTATAATTATGTGGATGACAAGTTATCTACTAGGTATTACCCAATAATATACCATTAAGATAAACCAATCAGGACATGATATATCTTTAAATCATTTATGTACTTGCAAAACTATTCAACACATCTGTTAAGAGCAGTAAAAGGGAAACACAACAGTAACCAAACTGATTGTTTACTTTCTGTTCTTTTCTGAGCACTTTAAAATATTGCGTTTTAGGCAGAAACATTTTGTTTACATTTCGTGTTAATGTTGTCTGAATAAAATGTCCATATACAGCATACCTGCACCTTGTTTTATTCCACTGTCAGCATAACAGGATGTGTTGCTTAAGTGGTAAGATCTATTCTCAACCTCAAAATTGGTTTTTAATGTAACTTATGTCTGTGATTGTTCAGTTGTATGACAGATAGGAGAAGGCTGAAGGAGGTTCAGATAGAAGGACGTTGTATTGAAAATGTTAAAAAAGAAAAAAACAACAAAACCCCTAAAGAACGAACGTGAACTAGTTCATTTGTTGAGCTTTGAACTTGGTTCAAAATTGTAAAAAAGTAACTATGAACGTGAACTAGTTCTTTTATAGTGTGAACTGGCACAACACTGAGCTGGACATTATGCTAGCAAAGACATTAAGCTTTCTTCTCTGAGCTAATAAACCAGTTTTATCCTACCACCATGTTAAAGAAATAATGAAGCTACACTGGTGTGATTTTTATACTATTTCTGTATGTCAACATACATTTCTCTAGATAATAGTATCATAACATGTCATAACACACCCAAAAGCATACCATACCATAGCATAGCTTACCTCTATATGTTTTTTTCAAATTTGAAGGGGAGTTTTTAAATGCCAACAATTCTTTATGTTTAGGCAGGCATGGGATGCACTGAAATCGCAAGGACTCATTCTTTCCTCCTTTGTACTCATATAAATTTCTTAAATACGGCCAAGGATTTCTTTGTGATTCAGAGCTGCAGGGCTCGTGTTCACGCTCAGTTGATGTTGGCTGTGGGTCCATGTTGAATGTATCTCTTCTTGAAATCAAGCCAGTCTACCAGCTCCTGCTGCTAACTGACGCGCGCTCTGCCACCTGAAAGCCACCTGATTGGTAGGAAATGGCAAACAATGCCAGAACGCAATAGGCTAACTATTTTTTCATGCAAGATTTTGAGAAAATTGTGTTCCAAAAATGGAACGAGTAACGGCATAAATTGTAGAAATGTAGTGGAGTAGAAAGTACAAATAATTGCCGCAAAATGTAATGGAGTAAAATAAAAAGTATGCATTATTATTTTTACTTAAGTAAAGCACAGATACGTGAAAATGTACTTAAGTACAGTAACGAAGTACAAATACTTTGTTACATTCCACCACTGGTAGCTACACAGTCATCAGTTACATTGGACCTCCAGGAACAAAAGAAAAAATCTTGGGTCTCTGAGCATGAATTTCTATGGACACTTCCACTCAACCTTTTGACCAATGTTCCAGCCAGGGCTGTGGCTGGGGTCTGGAGGGATGTTCATTCTGCAGCGGACTTAAGCATGCAACAAAACCCTTAAGCCTTAAACCATTAAATGGTGTTAAAGCCTAAAACACATGTAAGGTTGAGCCTGACTATGAGCTTCTAATCCTCTGGTTGGTGGACAGGGATGGATGATATGGATGATATAGTCACATGATGATAAGCGGGTTACTATCTGCGTAACAGAATGAAATATCTGCTAGCAATCTGATTGAATCCATTTCTAAACCTCATCAACACACATGCACGTGATCTACCAACTGTATTGCTACCAACAGATCACTGTTCAAATTAAATTCCAACAACCCTTATCTATATGCTAAATTAATTATCTATATGCTCTATTCCATTAACGCCTTTGATCTTAACATTTCACCAGCAATACATTGGATCCTTTAGCTCATTAGCAGTAGTAGATGTGTGTGCGTGTCCATATTGGTCACAGTAAACTGGGTCAGCCTGTGAAGTTTTCTATGTGATACCAAGTTATTACTGTATAAAATAAACGCCATGTTGCTCTTCTGGAGTGTGGAGCTCTCAAGTAAATTAATTCTATTAAACATTTTGTTGGTGGTACATTAAAAACTGCAATTATTTTTTTACTCATTAAATCTGCCTTCAGAGTAGCTGCTGTGTGCGCATGTCCACATGTTATAGCAAAATTGATCAGTATGTTGATCAGTTTTCTGTAAGCTCAAGGTTTTAGTTGTGGTTCATTTTTTATCTGCTTGCTTGAGACAACTGGCTAAATGAGCGTCTGGCTAGATAGCTATTTTATTGCTAGTTAGCTTCACATCGAGCAAAGTACAAAAGGTGTCTTTTAAAAAAAGAAACGACCCCCGAGGAGTCTTTCTATGTAAAAAGTAATTTAAGTAAAAACAGTTTTGAGCAGTACACAATGACAGGTTTTGGGAAGTTTTTATTCCATACTTCCATACCATACTTTTGCCATACTGTCTTGCATGTCTGCAGATATACAAGAATCTCCAATTCAAAATATTGAATTGAATATCAACATCCCAAGGAGATCGTATGGATAGAATCAAAGCTCAAGTTGTTAGTAAGCTTATAGTGTATCACAGCATCTTAACATTTTTACAAAGTAATAATAATAAAAAAATCAGTAATCAACATATTATCATCCTAATTTACATTTATGAATTCCTTACTGGTGGTTTAATAATGCTTGAGGACTCAATCCTAGACTGAAAAAGTAAAGAATTTGCTAAGTTGTGGTGGGTTTTAGCCGCAACTATCACCAATGCCCTCAACTACTGTTAGACCCTCTTGGTGAGTAGCTAATGAAGACCACTAAACTGGACTTTTCATTACTGAAGGGATTGTTTTGCATGTGTTTTTCTACATTGTTTCCCTCAGTGACACTAGGTGTTTGAACCTGGATTTCTGTAAAACCATGAAGACTGTATTTCTCACTGAGACACATACACATGTGGTCAGCCATCATATGTGATATGCATGCAGCTGTTTTGTAAAAGCTGTTCTGCAGAGATTTCAAGATGAAACAAACGGAACCGAACAGACCAAACTTCTGAAATAACACGCACTCTGACACTAATAGGAGGTGTAGATATTAAAACAAACATGGAAGTGTTGCAGCTTTATAAACTCTGAAGTGACTGAGAATTATGATTAAGATATTTTATACGTATGTGTCTGCTGTGTAAATTAATCTTTTTCTGGGTTCTGCCACAGCTGCAGACCAATCCAGAGCAGAACGTGAGTAATGTTACATAAGGGCATTTATAATAGGCTTGCTGGTGTTTCTGACCAGTGGCAATGTATTAGCATATGAGTAGACCATGTATCTGTGCCTGTGTGTGTGTGTGTTGGGGGGTGGGGGGGCACGGTGAATTTGTATGAGTCATTCTGTGTGAAGGTGTTTGTGTGTGTGTGGAGAGACGAGTGGGGTGTGAATCAGTGTGTACTGAGGGGAAAACCGGCTTTGCATGAGCATGCTGGTGTGTGTGTGTGTGTGTGTGTGTGAGAGAGAGAGAGAGAGAGAGAGAGAGAGAGAGAGAGAGAGAGAGAGAGAGAGAGAGAGAGAGAGACTATGTGGAATGAAAGTCCAACTCAGTAAGGTTCTCCAAAAACGGTGCAATACTGCAGCACAAATACACCACGACCACATTATGGGTAGATGAAGATAAAAGTAATGCAATGATCTGAAATGATTTGATGCAATGATTTGAAAAGGCATAATACAGAAATTTCACCACGTCACAGTAATACTATAGTAGTGAGGACATCCCCTTGATCTTTATGTTTTTTTTAGTTATTCCTAAGAATGAAACTGTGTGGTTCAAAAAGTGAGAACCAGAAAAATGTGTACAAATTAGTAAAAAAAAAAAAATTTGTAAAAATAAGTACCACACACACACACACAAGACCAGCTTCACAGTAGAAAAATACCACAGACTTGCATAAACCTAATACTATAATTTAATACTTAGTCAAGCCATTTTGTAAAACTGACAAACTAAGACTTTTTACAGACACTTTAAAAAGATAGAGAGGAGAAGCAGGAAAAGACGGAATGGGGGATTTCATGCTGTACTGTGCAAAAAAAGGACCATTTTTACCAAAAGGATCCATATGGAAAGAAATTATGGATGCAGGACACACACATACACAAGTTAGGCTCCAGATTTTTACTATGGAGAATGCTATGGAAGCCAGTGTGCTGAAACACGCCGCTGAGTAAAATTAACATGCAGACTGTGTTTTCCAATTGTCTTTTTTTCATTTCTTTTTTTAATTAACACTTTCATAATTGAAATGAGCGGGTAGCCTGTTTGTTTCTATTGTTTGACCATCATTTAAATGTGGAACTGCACATTTGAGAAATGTAGGTTCTACTTGTAAAAACAATGGTATATACCTGGTTGTCTTGGTATTAAGTATTAAGACATTGAGTCCCTCACCTAGACTTTAGTTGTGTTGGATGTCCAGGTATATTAATGGCCACTTCGTGTTTTTTTATTTTTAATCCTAACAATTAAGTAATGGACAGCCTGCCATCACTCCACTCCTTCTGTACCTGTTCATTTTGCTTTCATGAGAAGGGTCTACTGACAATCCCACATGCTCTACAGAGAAACAGAGAAAAAGTTATCTGGGATTTTGTTAGAAGATTTAGACATGGTTCAGATTTTATCAGCATGGACCTTCTTCTTGTAGTGTTATTGTTCTCTGATTTTAGTTGTAGATTTGAATTCTATGAAAGAAAGAGTCAAATATGCTGCGCTGGTAGCTACAAGACTCAAGAGATTATTCAGCAACCGGAACCTGATCACCGCTTAACATGTAGCAAAGTTGTCTGGCTAAATAATCAATATCATAATTTGTTTTCTAAGGCAGTTATACAAATACATGCATTTACTCAACAGAAATTAGTTCTTAAAATGTTTTGAGAGAATAGAGTGTGAGGGTGAGGAAGACCTCAACCGCCCCAACAAGGGACAAATCACGTTGAAATGTTCTCAACTCCATGAAAAGTATGGTGCAGTAAAGGCAAGTCATGTCAAGTACCTTTATTGTCATTTCAACCAGTCACTGACACCGACACCTTTAATGATTCATTCATATGCAACTGTGTGGCTTAACAAACAAAAAGCATTACTCTGAAACTGATACAGATACAAGATTGAAAATGAAAGCCTTTGAAAGTGCTTTTAAAGAAAGTCTGGCTCTCTGGAAGTAAAATATGAAGGAATGATTTTTTTTTTTTCGTTCTAATTTTCCACAGTGAACCCCAATATTAATAATTCAATACAACACAAAAAAACTAACCCTAATAAAAGGTCCAGGGCTAACACAGAAACTTGAGACAGCCCTCTCAGGGCACAAAAGTAGCAATGATAACAGATGATCCACAACTAAAGTCAGCAACACAGAGGTATATATACTGACAAGGACAGCGAAAACACCTGGGCAGGTTAACAAGGGAGCAGAGTTGGGATGGAGACTGGGAATAAAAAACAGAGACGCTCGCAAGGCATGCAGACATATGGCAGAGATAAACAATAACATGGTAAAGCAACAGGGACACAGTAGATGTTACATCCCCCTGTTACACTACTACTTTGAATACAACAGTGAATCTATGTGTTAGTACCACAGCATACACTGATCCTCATCTACTCTTATTGAACACTCCACTGATCTTCTGCCAGGATTCAACACTTCATTGATCTTCTGCCAGGATTCAGGGAGCAAACAGAAAATCAATCACCGTGTGGAGACGAGTCATTTCTTATGCATGGAGACTTACTGTAATACTGTAGTAAGTAAGTTAAAGACTAACTAAGTTTATTATAAATTTTTTTTTAAGAATAATTAAAATCTGGAAATAGAGTTTGATGTTGAAGTTTCATAGAGTTGAAGTTTCAAAATGTATCATTCACTCCCCAGTACTTCTATCAAGACTAAGGTAAAAAAATGTTTTGAATTCGTGTTTGAGATGTCAAATACGCTGCCCATACATTTTAGCCCCAGCTATTACCTACAAATCTAATGTAACGTAAGATATAGGTCACAATACGGGGCATTTAAACCACTAACAACAAATCTGCAACATTCTGTTAAAACGTAACACACATCTGCAAAAATGCCAATAATCCACTAGTGTGCAGCATTTCTAGCGTGGTTTATTTCAAATAGTCCTTGCATAGAGCTGTCATTTATTACTGTCTAACCCTGCGGTTAGGCTGCCGCATTCAGTGATGTATCGAGGATCCTGGAGTCACATTTTCCCTCCCAAAATTGATTTCACCTGTTGGGAATTAAACCATGATTACTTGATTCCTGATTCCTGGTTCATCTTATACCTTAGGTCTTCGATCCAGTGTGTGAAGGTCCAACCAGTGAGTCAGGATTACATCTACTCTGGAAAAACTGGTTTGGATCATTTTCCATTTGTGACCGGAGTCGGAAGTTGGGGTTTAATTTATTTTGATATGGGCAGATTATGTTGAAAAGCATCAAAAATATTGATTTTTCTTTTTTTGGTCTTATATGAAAGAGAAGGTCTTCAAAATTAATCTCTCAAAATTTCATCATAGAAATAATTGTGAAAATGTACTTAAATGTCTATTTAAGTTGAGTTGCGCCTCTCAGATCTTACAAAAATATGAATTATTTAATAAGTATTTAATAAATATTTTGAAATAATTGAAGCTTCAGTCTGATTTAATATATTTTCTAAGTATCTAAAGGCCTGTAGTAAAATTGTGTTGAATACTGGGTGCAACTCTTCAGATGCTATGGATTGTTAAAGATAGCAACAATAAACTGACATCAATCTTTAAATGCGATTTCCTTGGTATTTCTGCTGGAAAATGGTGACACCATACTTCAAACAATTGTAACTTGACAACCATTTAAGATATATCATTTCACATCATTATAAAGCTTATTTTGTCATCTTTTCAATGATCAAAATCATTTTGCCAGATCTGGTCCCATTTTAAGAATTTAACTGTATTGTTTCCCACCAACACAACTGTAGTATTTGCTGACTTTAAATACAAACACATTTCTATTTAAAACTAAATAGAATTTTAAAATTACAGATTTTTTGTTTTTGGGGGGGTGGATTCAGAAAAGATTGTGAAGGCTTATTTCAGTGGAGCACCTTACATATATTGTACATTGAAAGTAAATAATGTTTTTGCCTCAGAGATATTTTTTGGGACAAGGATAAATTACATTACATGTACCTTACATATATTACAACTATTACCACAGTCATATCAGATGATAGGTCATGTAGATAGAGACCGAGTGGTGGAGCTTCTGTACTGCAGCTGAGCGTCTCACACAGCCAAGGTCAAATGGAGGACGAGGCGTGCTGGGCGTTACATCAGGCTGGGCCTGAGATTAATAATGCGCGTGCGTGTGTGTGAACAGTCAGGTCCCATATTCCCCATGCGGGAGTGTAAACACACATACACACTCACACACACACACACACACATATGTCATGCAGTCGGAACAGTCGGCTCTGGCTGTTCTAATAAAGGAGGACAGCTTATTTGTATGGAGCAACCGCAAGAGATTATTACAAATTTCATAAGGAAACAAAGACCTGCGAGTGTGTATGTGCTTGTTTGTGATTTAGCAAATAAATATGCCAGTGGAAAAAGATCATTTCACTTGATCAAATTCTTTGTAACTATCCTGCCTTAATATTCTTGCCGTCCTGATGTCTAAGAAAAGCAGTGACAATGTGCTGTTTAAATTCAGGGTTTATTTGCTGAGTGTATATCAAGGGAATGATACTTCCACTGTGATTAACTCCGTCCATTCGCCTCTTGTCCTTGACTTTTCATTCATTCACGTTGCTCATGAATTTTACGTTGTGTTCATTATTTATTTTTAAATTCGAAAGGAAGCCTTTTAAAATAGTAGTGACAAATGCTATTGAGATATAAATATCGGAGGTTTTCAGAGGGTCTCAAGTGTCAGTCAGTGGGTCCCAAGAACCCCAGTTTTTTCGTGTTTGCACAGTACTATGGGTTCAATGCAATTACAATTCTAACAACACTTTATAAAAACATTTGGAAGAAGAGCTTTATGACAACTTAATGACAATAGACCAAGAATTGAACAAAAAGTTAACCCTTGCTATAAATAGGCAGATATTGCTAGACTGAATGATTGTAAGGATAAAATTGTAAATGGAATAAATGTGGATATAGTGTTTTCTATATAAGTGGATAAGTAGGTATATATTTGTTTGTTTTTGACAAAAGATTCATTTCATCTTCAACAGTAACACATAGCTGAGTCCAATCTAGTCTGTAATCAGGTTATGAGAAGTTGACCTGATCACGGTTAAGAAGACTAGCCTGGCAAAGTAGGTAAAACTCTTAAGTATCATCCATTTATTTACTATCATAGCGTAAGATTCTTTATAATGTTGTGTTTTTTTAATGTAGCATGATAATAAGTATGTGAATGGATGGTCGACAATAGACCAAGAATTGAAGAAAAGGTTAACCCTTGCTATAAATAGGCAGAATAACCTTATACATCAAATGTTTTGTCTTGAAATATATCAGATATACCGGCAACTTTTAAGCAGCCAAAATAGCAAGTGGAATGAGAGAGTGTGTGTGTGCGCGTGTGTGTGTGTGTGTGTGTGTGTGTAATGTTTAGCGTAGCTCCATGGTCTCATTTGTTTTCTGTCTCCTTCTCCGTCTCAGAGGACTTTCCCTTTTGTCACTCACCTTTTCAGTCTGTGATAAATTTACATCTGTCCTTTTTCATCCCTCTGTATAGCACCCAAACTGCTTCTTTTATAGCAATGCCAGTCTCGTCCTCAGTCTTGGCACACAGAGAGCAGGATAGTGCCCGATTTTGTGTCTGCTCTCTTTTTATCTCTGTCTCTCATATCTCAGAGGCATTATATTGTCATTCACCAATTACAGGACATACTAGGAGTTCCTTGTGGCAACGTCAGTTTCATTAACAGTTAGTTCACCATCTAATTACCTGAGCAGCGTTCTGCCTGTGCTGTTATCACAAATAACTTTCACTCGAATCAAAAGAAATCTATTAGAAAACTACTATTAACCAGTGCAGTGTCAATGCCTCTCTGTTGAATCGCTTTTAGTCTTATTGCTCATCCTTCTGTAGCTTAGCAATGACAACCAGAAGCTAATGTAAATAACAGCCACAACAAAGCGTATTGTGAGTAATTAAAAAAACACAAGAGAGTGACCAAAACAAACTCGCATTCCTTTAATGTTCATAAGGACAGTATTGGTTCCGTTTCAGTTTGTGTTTTTATTCTGGTGGAACCTGCTGATGTTGCACTTAAATAGGTAATATGTGTAGCTAGTTTACTTAAGCTATCAACTCATGTGTATTTTGTTCATGTTTTGAATGGACAGGCACACTTTCCAGTGTAGACACTCCAAAAGCTAGGGTCACACTATGCAATTTTAGCTCTGATTTTGGAAATTGTAGACAAAAGACACATTAGGATATTTGGAGCAAATCGCTATGTGTGAATTGCTGAAGGAAACCACATTAGAGGCTTGAGGATGCCTCGCATTCGCACAACAGATATCTAGCATGGTGAATATCAGGACCTGTCCGTTTATCCAAACTAATCTCTGACAATTTAAAGACATCTACCCATCAAAAGTGCACAATCTGTGTTGACAAGTGGAAATGTCCAGCGATTGCTTTTCACTAAAATGCTGCTCAAAAAAGGCTGTTTTTGAGGCATGATTTTGTGTAAGTCCTCTTTTTGCAAACAGAAGAAGCCTTTTACAGATGGTTATTTACATAAAGACACACTGTTAGGCTATAAAAACAAATAAGATATCAAAACTGCTCTACATGGTATATTATTTTCAACGCAACAGTGACAAGGAGGCTTTGCGAAAAGTAGTGCTGCATAACATAGGGCAAAGTACATCACTGGCTAATGATACATGTGGTAACTTGCATGTAAATTCAGAAGATTATCATTCTTTCCTCATTAAAAAAATGAAAACAGACCATATGCCATTAACTTCACTTTCACTTCATATGTCTGTATATATTTTTATATTTTCTGGAACTACATTAAATCATGCAAGGTGTAATGTAAATTTTGTAAAGCAGTACAGGTATGACCTGCTTGGTATGTTAGTGCCAGTGTTTTCTTCATCGCATCGGTTGAACCAAAGCATCATTGAAAGCTGAACCAAAGCATTTTAAAACACAATAAACATGCCTAAAGAAAAGCTGGAAGTACAACCTGGGTTGTCTTATTCACTCAACACTTAAACAGGTAGATACTGCCTTTCACTTAAGCTGAATTCAGGGATCTTGGGGTTAGAAAGGTTGGCGACCATTGCTAGATTGAATGATTATAATGATAAAATTGTAAATGGAATAAATGTGGATATAGTGTTTTCTATGTAAGTGGATAAGTAGGTATATATTTGTTTGTTTTTGCCAAAAGATTAATTTCATCTTCAACAGTAACACATAGCTGAGTCCAGTCTAGTCTGTAATGTAATGACAAGTTGACCTGATCACGGTTAACAAGACTAGCCTAGCAAAGTAGGTAAAACTCTTAAGTAGCTTCATAAATAAACATCGTCCATTTATTTTACTATCATAGTTTAATTTTCTTCTGTGTTTTTTTAATGTAGCATGACAATAAGTATTTTTACTTTATTTTCGTATGATATTCATTGTGATGCAAATGTATTCCTCCTTACAGGTCTAGCTAAATAATCTACTTGTTGCCAGTGTTAATATTAGACTACCTCACCATGGCCTGTGAAGCACAAGCTTTTTCTGTCAAACTTACATATTGGGGCAGCTGTTGGCCTAGTGGTTAGGGCGTTGCCGCTGCAATCAAAAGGTTGCGCTAGCATCATCACTGAGGTACCTTTGAACAAGGTACCATTCCTACACACTGCTCCCTGGCTGCCCCTCGTTTTATTGTCAGCCCACGTTTTCACTTGGTGAGTGGGTTAAAAGCAGAGAAGGAATTTCAGAATGTGTGCTGAGCTGTGGTGTGTTCGTGCGTGACTATAAGAGGGCCACTTTATATTACTGGGCACTCCGGTACTCCAGCAAGGCTTTTGTCTGTCCCTGGCAAGCAAACAATTAATGTATTACTTTTTCATGATCGTCATGCCCACATAAGTAAACCTCCAACATGCCGTGAGTACACACAGATCCTAGTGGTTTTCTCTGGGTATTATCCATAGGCAATAAATAATACTGCAGTACAGCCACACCAGTCTTACCCAGTAACTTCACTCTTGGATTTAAAGTGATTCCCACGCGGGACAAAAAACAGCACCATCCGTCACACTGGTGAGAACTCATCCTAACTCAGGCTAACTCATCCCATGACCTAGATTCTCTCCCTCCCCAGCTCAGCCCTAGACCATTTTTCCCACCATCTCTCGCTCCTACAATCCGTCCGATGGCCGTTCTTTCTTTTTTCCCTATCTGTGATAGATGACTAAATGACATGTTTATGATTAATAGTTCAGCCTTTAACCCCCTCTCAAGTTCCGTTTCTCCAACCCTTTCTGTTTTCCTCGCTCTCTTTCTTTCTCTGTTTCTCTCTCTTTAGCATCTTCATCCCCCCCTCCCACCCCATTCTCCCTCTCTCTCTCAGGTGTGATATATGGGATGTACCTGTGTTAGCCCCATCAGCATATTCCCATAAATAAACGCAGAGATGGAGTGGGCCACAAAGCTGCCGTGGGGGAGGACACGACCAGCAGCAAAACTGAAGGTGAGAGAGAGAGAGAGAGAGAGAGAGAGAGAGAGAGAGAGAGAGAGAGAGAGAGAGAGAGAGAGAGAGGGAGAGAGAG
>JBBJLR010016657.1:0-13378 GCA_037577145.1 Brachypetersius gabonensis
GGTGAATGTGTGAGTGTGAGAGGGTGTGAGAGTGAGTGAGAGGGTGAGTGAATGAGTGAGAGAGTGAGTGTGAGAGGGTGAATGTGTGAGAGGATGAATGAGTGAGTGAGAGTTGAGAGAGTGAGTGTGAGAGGGTGAATGTGTGAGTGTGTGAGAGGGTGAATGAGTGAGTGAGAGTTGAGAGAGTGAGTGTGAGAGAGTGAATGTGTGAGTGTGAGAGGGTGAATGTGTGAGTAAGTGAGTGTGTGAGAGGGTAAGTGAGTGAATGTGTGAGAGGGTGAAAGAGTGAGTGATTGAGTGTGTGTATGTGTGTTTATCCCCTGTTCCTAAGTCTGAGCTATTCAATCTAATTATCAATACAGATTTTGCTCTCTTCGTAAACATGCAGTTGGTTTGTGATAATTTATCACCATCACAATAAAATAATATCATATTGCTCATCCCTGGTCATATTAATTACTTGAGCCTGAGTGTTAAGTCGAGTGGTGTTGCAACATCTTACAGTAATGTTTACAGTTACTTGAAACAGTGAAACGTGATAAAAATGCCTGACAGTGTCAAAGGTCCCTGTGAGCCCAGACCACAGTGTCACAGACGTTTGAAATTGTTTGCTACTGTGGTTTGGGCTCACTGGCACCTCCTCAGTGTTTCTGAGGCAGCAAGAAACACTACTGGTTACAGACTCCATTTCAAACATACATATCTTTCTTTTAATAACTAATAATGTAAATTAAAGTTTAAATATCCTCCACATGATGTAAAGATCGTAATAAAGTTTAGAACCTTATGTCAAACTTTAGCATTGAAATTATTTCACATTTATTGTTCACTTATACAGGAACATCTACTCACATGAGGCCTCAAAAAGTACGTTTAACACACAGTGGTGTGGGTGTTTACCAACATGCAGCATTTCTGACTTTCCTGAGAGAGAGACAGAGACAGAGAGAGAGAGAGAGAGACAGAGAGAGAGAGAGAAAGAGAGAGAGAGAGAGACAGAGAGACAGAGAGACAGAGAAAGAGATAGAGCAAGAGTGATCACAAACTGCGGAGAACTTAGAAGAACCTATTCGGAAAGCCCTGCTTTCGTCATGTGTCGCTTTGTCCTAACTGGGGCGCTGATAGTCCTGTCAGGTAAGAATTCAGTTTTAATTTAAAAATGATTGGGTTCTCCTCAAAATTCACATTGTGGCTATTTATCGGCTCCACCCTGCAGTGGTCTGGCGGTGATCTTGTTTCATCGAGGTAAAGGCGGCTGGGAAAAGATGAATCTGTCAATAAGAGTCACAATGTGCAGGGGGCAGCTGGACATTGACATTTTGATAAAAATATTTAAGCTAGAATAATGTTTGTGTTATTTGACTGTGTTTTCATCAATCATAGACATATATGCCATACATTATTAGGGGGTCTAATAATAACTGACTGAGGGGAGAATGGTTAACACTTCTGCTATAGCAAACACAATTACAACATCATTTTTATCTCCGACCTAATTGCAAACGTTTAAATGTTTAAATAAACAATAATTATTTTTTCTTACAAGGTTTCATTCCATAGTGCTAATAAATAGTAATATTCCTTTTTAAAAATAGTACAAATAAAATAGCGAATAAGGGAAGTAGCTCAGCAAAATATATCTTATTTACATGATATCTACTTCCCATTATGAATCTGTGAATCAGGATTTTAATGACTTTGCATGGGGGGGTTATGAAAATCCGTCATTGTTTACTTTAATAGAGAGTCAAAACTAACCCCACTGTGGGGTGGAGGTCCGGTGTCCAGCACAGTTTGGTGGTTTCTCTGCTCAGCTGGATCCACATTCCGTAAAAACAATAAACAGACAAATCTGCGTATCTTTTCTTACTTGAATAGAAAGATATGACCTTTTACTATCATAACAATAATCATGGAAATAGGATTCATGAAAGCAGAAAAGGAGCCAAATTAGGAGAATTGGAAGAAGGTGGTCTTGCTAAATGTCAGTCATGTTTAAGGATGGGGGTCTTCACCGAAAGGTGCTTTCATTAAAGTGTGTCCAGTCTTCAGATGTCTCTGTTTGTGTATTCAGTGATTTCTGGGTGTGTCAGCGCACCTGGACAGCCGGACCCTCTGGACGGGACGGCCCTCGACCTGCTTGAAAACATCCGAAACGTGTATGAAGTTCAGAGACAGGTGATGTGTTTTAAACAAACCACATCAACATTTTTACTGAAATCATTTCTTAATCATGAACATGAAACAGTATAGCAGTTATATTACTTTTTCGTATCTGTCTCTTCAGAGCGGGGAGGGGAATGCAGGTCTGTGCAAGCTGTGCGAGGAGTTGGTCGCCCAACTTATGACTCTGGCGCGTAACGAGATTAGGAAGGTAAAGACCTGAAACTTTCTTGCACTGAATATTACACACTGCACACAACTGTGACTGACCGTATTTTTTTTTTTTACAGCAAATAAAGGTAATGTGCAATAAACTGAAGCATTTCAAGCAACACTGCTTCCAAGAGGCCAAAAAGTATGAAGTAATGGTCATTCACCGTCTGTTCCACGGGAGCAACGCGAAAGAAAGCTGCAAAAGCAAGCACCTGTGTTAGCAGCCTCCAAATTGTTGCATATTGCTCTGCTCTTTCATTATTGACCCGTTTTAATCATCTGAAGCTGTAATAAACTCCAATTCGCTTTCTATATTCCACCACATCTGAAATGTTCTTAAACAAAAGACCACCGAATGACTGGATGTGTTCAAATGTGGCCTCGCCGGTGATGCATACTATATAAAATACTACTGTGTATCATATAGATACTATTATACACTATGTAAGATATGAACAAAATACCAGAACTGTGGTTTTACTGCCACATATTGCAATTGTGATGACTTTGAAGATATTAACGGGTCCATATCATCAATTTTCTGGAAATTAAAAAAGTAAAAATGTTTTTAAATTGTGTGTTTATTCCCCCTATCCATACAGTCCATACATGGAAAATAAGATATAAAAATAGTATATGCCATTAAACAATGCGTAATACATAGTATAAATGCATTCAAAATAATGCATACTGCATTCTACTGTAGGCTTTGCAATAATCCACAATACATTATATTAAGACGTATTACTATATGCTACACAATCACACATAGATACAACTACAGATACATGCTACCATATCCTAATCCATACTAGTACCTCATTCAATAATGCACACTACATTCTACACATGCTGCGCAATAAAGCATACTTACATTCTATAGATGCATATTACTACACATTACACAATAATGCATACTACATTCTATAAATGATGTGTAAGTGAGTGAATGTGAGTGAGTGTGTGTGTGAATGAGTGAGTGATTTACAAGTTAAATCCATGAGGTGCTACGCATCTAAAACTGTAAGTATAAACTATGTTTATCCCCTGTCTGAGCTGTTAAATCAAATTCACAATACAGATCTTGCTCTCATTCTAGTACATGCAATTATGAACATAACGTAGTGAAGATGCATACTGCCCAACAAAGCATACACTAATCTACAAATACAACAGCATGTCATGTAATAATGTATAGGGCTTTTCATAAATATATAAATCTACACAATAATGCATACTACATGCTGTGCAATAGCAAACAGAGATTTAGGTCCAAATGAAAATATGTTGCTTATACTGGAAACAGAATGAAGTATTAAATTCCAACAAAACTTGATTAAAGTACAATAATAAACTAAAATAATCATTTAGTACTGAAGTGCTTGGACACGTCAGCTGTGGGCAAAAATGTATAGAGATTTAGGTCCAAATGGAAACGTAAGGAGTAAGACATATGTTGCTTTTACTTGAAACAGATTTAAGGATTTAATTCCAACAATACTTGAGTACAATTATAAATTAAAATAATACTTTGGTACTGAAGTACTTGGACTCTGGTCTGTGCGTTTTAAGCAGGTTTGTTGCTCCGTGGGAGGTTCAGGAGCGCTATGGTGATTTAAAGCACTGTTTCAAGCAGAAAGTCTGAATTAGTTTTGAGTCTCACGTTACTCTACATTTACTTTTACTCTGTTCTACAGGGCGCGTGCACGCTCTTCTGCCTCAAAACATTTATTTATTTGTTTTTTTTAAAAAACATTTATTTAATATTTTGCTGTATATACGTTTAGTCAAACCCACTGTGCTATACATTGATATAATATAAATGAATTTTCGATCCTACCGCAGCAGGGACCTGAGGAAAACGTCAGCTACAGGCTAACATTAGCATCACAGACAAACCAGATTTACCCTAAACTCTACGGATAAGTCAATAAAATTTAAAATAAAAGCATAAAACCCGAGGTAAGATAAAACTCCCGACTATTAGTTTAAAAAGTGGGCTCGTATTGCGTATTTCAGGACTGTGCTAAGCTAACATAAGCAGTCAGCTTAGCCTAGCTTTCTTTCTATTTTTTATCTAATAATAATAATAATACGGATATCTTTTCACTTGACTCTTATGACCTAATTCTTATGGCATGAGTTGAATTTTGTTAACTGTCTTTTGTATTTTTTATTTTTTTTTGAGCCCATTAAAATGATCCACTCCATCTTAGCCCCACGCAGGCCTCTTTAGGTTTTGGTTTGTATGTAATCGGTTATTTATACACATTATCTATCTATTAATCTATTAACTAATCTAGATAGATTGATTAATCTAATCTATCTGTCTATCTATTTATATAACTTTACTGTCTTTGTACTCATAAACAATGTCATCCACGCCCCCACGCAGGCCTTTATAGGGGGTTTGGTTAGATGATGATGAAGCACACCTGGGCAGAGACGCCTCCCTCCGTCACCTTGAGAATCAGGCCCTCGGCTGCTGTGAACCTGCAGCTCCGGAGAGGGCTCCGCATGAAGAGGCCGAGGCTCCAGGAGGCCCGAGGTCGACCAGGTAAAACGCAGCTTCAGCCCGGCCGAGCCCGCGACATGCCCCGGCCCTGCGAGCAACCCTGGGGCCCGACCCTGGTTATCCAGCGCCAGGAGATGGCTGCCTTCTTCAGACTGTTTGGTGAGTGTAAACCTTAATTTGACTCAAAACAGCCTTAAATTTCCCCTCCTGTGCCATTTTTGTTTTTCTTTCGCAGATGATGATCTGATACAGGACTTTTTGTGGATGGACTGTTGTTGCAAACTTACAGACAAGGTATTTACAAATTAAGATGCTCATACAGTTTTTGGAAATTGTTCTTAGGGTTGTTGGAATATAGTGGCACAAAAGAACAAGTACATTACAGCATGTTACATTTTGATTTGTGGTGTTCCAGTATTTGCTCGCCATGACCTTCGTCTACTTCAAGAGAGCCCGTTTCAGCCTCCGTGAGCACAACAGGACGAACTTCTTCATCGCTCTGTAGGTTGAGACTTTTATTAAAGGAGTTGCCAGTGTGAGTGAAGGGTAGTTATTCCTTCACTGATCAAGTCGTCATGACTCAGTTCCCAAAATACAGGTTTTAATTGGTTATTTAAAAAAAAAAAAAAAGCCAGTCAGCATTCAGCAGTGTCAAAAGCACCTTCTCTATTGATGTGTTGCATTTGCCAAATTCTAAATACATCACTACATTATTCACTGTGTTGTAGATACCTGGCGAACACTATGGAGGAGGATGAGGAGGAGACAAAATATGAGATCTTTCCCTGGGCTCTGGGGAAGAGCTGGAGGAAGCTCTTCCCACGCTTCTTAAAGCAGCGGGATAAGCTCTGGGCCCGAATTGAGTACCGTGCTGCCGTCAGCCGCCGCTGCTGTGAGGAGGTAATCCCACCCTAGAGATCAAATGTGTTAAAAACCTATGTACTGAAGATCTTTGTCTTATTTCAGCAGTCTTATACGATCACTATAAATCCAGTCTGTACGACGTGCATCATATAAACTTGAGTACAACGTATGTATACACACCTATTTATAAACCATTTCATGCTGCATCTTGATTGGCTGGTTAGTAGTCGTAGGTTCTAAGCACACACTGCGAGATGCTCGTCCGAAATCGCTGTCATTGTCAGAAAATAATTGTGCAGGCAGTCTTTGGTCACCTTGATGGCCGTCTTTGAACCTCTCAACCTGAGAAACTGGCTGATTTTTTTTTTTTCTTCCATGATCGGTAACTTTTATCTAGGAACAGCCCAAAATCTTACGTTGTATTGTATACTGGAATTGGTGTGAAGAATATTTTTTTGGTGGGTGGGGGGGCTGTGTAATACTGCTTTAATACAACTGTATGATGCTTTCGTGACACCCTGTCATTCTTTGTATTTGTATGAGAGATCAGGTGATGGCCATAGTTCCGGCTCACTTCATCTGGCAGCGTGAGCGTGCAGAGCACCACAGCGGAGCCCAGCGTCAGTACCGAGACAAGGACGAGGTGCACATGCCTCGCGGCCCGACTGCCTCCCCTGAGCCCTGCTCTCTCTGTGCCAAAACCTCCAGCCTCTCCTCCTCTCCTCTCCCGCTTCCACTGAACCTCAGCTTGGAGGCCACACCACTCTCCCAGCCCAAGTCTTCACACCAGCACTGCAAGGCCGTCTGCCACTGTGAGGACAATAAAGGAGGTGGGTGTGTGTGATGCACTCTAGTGGTGGCTTCTGAAATTAATTTAATGTTAAAATTCACCACAGCAATGTAGACCCTACATTAGCTGCCAGGGCCAGTGCCAGCCCTGTGGTATTTTACAAAGCAGGGTTTCTTATTTTGGCAGAGTTAAGACAGGAATTAGCTTTGTCTAACAAGAATATCACTTATGTTAGACTTAACTTTTGTCTGAAGTTATGTAAAATCTACTGTAAAAACTGTAAAATCTAGCTTTGTGAAAGATTAGTGTTTATGCTTCACCAACACACCCACTTCAACTTGGAAAATGCTGATGAGTTGACTTGGCTGTATCATAGCAGGGAAAACTGTAAAATATGCATCATATTTCAGGAACAAAGTTGGGAACCACTGTATCAGAGGGTCTTAACCCTTTTCAGAGTGTGACCCCCTGTTTTGGGGGAGGGATTACAAACCTGCACTGGTCTTCAGGTGGCATAGCAATTTGAAGGCTTTCCTTGGCTAGTGCTTTACCACTAACCACACATTGCTAAAGATGTCTATGCCCTGAGACCCTGAGCTTAAGAACTCAGTGCCTCCTTGTGTTGATTTAGGAATAGGGAGTGATGTGGACAGCGAAGCTGGTCATGACTATTCCATGGACTGGATTGAGGAGGAGTAGATTCCATCTACAGATAATGGTAGCCAGTTATCCATTTATCCAATAACTAAACTGCATCCTCCTAATGGCAACTAAAGCTCCTGTGCTTAAATGGCAAGGATATGGGTTGTTTGTATAGTACGTAGGTAAAGTTTAAAAAAAAAAAAAAAAGTGGGTGAGTATTCTTGACCATCTACCAAACCTATTAGGCAGTGTGGTAGTACTTCAACCAACAGTACACACAACTATATTGTAATTTTTCCATATCCCATACACAGATCTGGTGTTTCAGGGCTGTAACGTCAGTCTTGTGAGAAGTTAGTTTCCATTCATTGCATGACTCCAATTCCATGTCCAGAATCCATTAATGTGCAAAGGCTTCACTTGTTCAAGTGCACAATTATTTTATCACTTTAGCTTATTTATTTATGAAGTGCTTTGATACTTCTCTGTATGCCACTGAAATGTTCACATTCTGCACATGTATAGTATTTCTTGAAGTCACCTTGTACCTTGAACCTGAGCTATTTAAATATTTCCTATTCATAAATCAATTGCTTAAATTGCGATTTAAGTTGTTTGTAGCACATCTGAAAATGAATAAATGCATAAAGCCTGTTGGTTGGTTCTTCGTTTTTCAGAATAAGCTCAAGACTTCTTGGGTCTTCACATTTTTCTTTGTTTGATATTCAAGGAAATGGCATTGCTTTGTTGGATGAGGATGAACGAACGAACGAACAAACAAAAAAAAGGCAACACTTGGGTCTTCATTCAGCCTCAGGGTGGGTCTTCAGGATGACTGGTAACAGTTGTAGAGAAGTTATTTTAGGATCTTCCGTAATTTCACAAGGAAGGCTGGAATCAGAGTGAAAATGGGTAATGAGTAATTATACAGTGTTCAAATCATGTGCTGCAAAATATTTAGTAGCTGTATTACCATGATGCTTAAACTGATTTGCCCAAAAAACACATTTAAAAACATTTCTCTTGTGCTGAAGTCATATCAGAAAGTATAATACTACACCAAAATATTGTGATTGCAATGCAAAAATGTGACTATATGCATCATGGAGATGAAGTGGAAGTGTTCTCTTATTTGTCAATGCAATTCAGCAACTTGGTCCACCATGTCTTATCCCCCACCTTACAACTCCAGTCTTACTAGTAATTGTGGCAGAACTGAAGTCAATAGTTTTGCTTCTTTCAAATTTCATTCTTAATATTGTGCAAAGCTTGTTGTTTTCAGTATTATTTTGCTGAAAATATTGAGTGTATTGAATCATGGGCCCTGAATCAATTCACCCCAAAGTGTGAGTTGATTATATTGTTACACCCCTAGTCATCAGACAGAAAGAGTGATTTGTGAAGATCTTTAGCTCTATACTGGAGCCATGAGGTTAATGTAGCTTAAAAGAAGCATCATGAAAACAGCATGCCAAAATAACACACTTGCACCACTGACTAAGCAGCTGTTATCGATTTAAGAGAAGCATGTTGAAAACAGTTCTGTTCCTTTTGTAAGCAATGTGTGTAGAGACGTGTCTAAAACCACACAAGTGAGTCTATTTGAGATTACTGTGTGATTTGAGGCATGTATGAGTAATGAACTCTCTCTTTAATCATGGCTATTCTTAAGACACAGTAAATCAGAAAGTAGTACTGGATCCCCAGACTGTCCACCTATTTATTCTGAAAGGAAACGGCTGGTGCTAATAACATTAGGAAAACGGAAGACGGACTGCAATAGACCTCTAAAGGACTCGATTCTGAGCACATTTTGGGGATTTCCTTCAGCTAGCACAGCTGGATTTAGACATGGGGTTCCTTGGATCTGAATTGGGTCTAGACTCCTTACTGACCTGTGTGAGCGACCTGCTCGGGGTGAGGCCGGGCGATGTACGGGACCCTCCCAAATGGGGGCTGCTTTGGTGTGGTGAGCTCCTCTAAAACAGATGAAGAATTTTAAATATTGGTCATGATTAGCTAATACCAATGTTGTGATATAATAGTCATTTAAAGTGTCTTCTTAAACGACCAGTCGAGAGCTAAAGCCTCACCATTTTCTTCTCCATTAGAGTCCTCTTTCTCGCTGTTGGTGGTTTCTTCGTTCATAGGCATCATCTTGTTGAAGGTGCCATCTTTTCTGAGGGACGGGGCCAGCAGCCAATCCCTGTGTTGCACCTCGATGATGCGTTCACACACCAGAGGAAGAGTGGTACATCGTAGTCCCTCCATTAAGTCAATAATCTGTGTAACACTGACATGAACGAGAGAAACAATGAACATCAATCTGCATTTCTCCACTTGGAAGTTGATTTAAGGTCAGTTAGGATGTCTGTGCCTTCAGATTGTTTGGCCCTGGTCAGAAAATTCATGATTGTTTTGGCAAATTTCACACAACTTACTTAGCCAGGTAGACGGCACACACGGCCCCATTATGAAGATGAGGGACCACCGTAGGCAGGACCAAATGGGGGTTAACCATATCCAGAGCAACCTGAACAACACGAACAAATGCAGTGCACCACAGTGAATTCTCCATTATGAATTTGATAAAGAAATCACGTTCTGATTCAAGCCAGGCTTCATAGTAGTCTCAAACTAAAACAGGAGACCCTTCTAGGTTTTTTTCCCCTCATTCTTATGCTACAGTTTAAGGGAAAAACATCTCCATAATTAATGTATCTATGTAGGGATCCATTTGAGGCACAGTATTGCTGTGCATCTGTTTCTTTCTATGTGACTTATTGTAATACCTAATACCTAAAAAAGTAATTTTGGCCCTATGTTGGATTAATACTGAGTACTGGATTTGCACAACCCTAATAATAAGGTTTAATACGATTATGATAAAAATGCATTTTTTAAATGTGGTGTACACCAAAATAGTGCCCCTTTTTATTTACAACTGTTTCACCATTATCACAACTAAACAACCAGGAGACAGGATTAGGTCTGCTGTGCCCCCATCAGCACTGTGCAATGCAAAACTTGACATAAACCATTCAATGAATGAATCTCAGCGATTCTAATTCATTTCTAATCTGAGGAAGTTGTATATTTTGATCATGTAGTTACAGCACTTTGCATCGATACTGCTGTATATATTGAACTCTTTAGGAAAGCCCCTGGGGAAAAAAAAAAACTTCACATTTAATCAAGTACTGCAAACATAGATTTGTAGCCCAATCTTGTCATACTATGACCCTGGATTAGGCAGACTTGTGATTACCTCCTTACAATGAAAGCACAGTCTCGTGGTTCGACTCCTTACCGAATTGAAGCCCTTCCCAGCAAGCAAGGGGGCGGCGCTGATCAGGTCACTATGGTGGAAGTGAACATTATCAGGCCACTCCTCCCCTCTGCGCCGTTTCCATGTGGAACGCCACCTTTGATAATTGAAGACAGAGCGCGTGTGATGGTCCTCCCTCACCTCGAAACTCAACACGCTGCCCTTAGAACCCACTGAGGGACAACATACAGATAAGTTAGTGACTGTTTTGAGATGGAAAATACAGATTTGGCTTCAAATCATTTTTGATGTAGTTGGGCAAATTAAAGTGTTGTCTTTTAACATTTTCCAGCAAAGGCCTGATAGACCGACCCCTAATCCTGGGGCCACCATGGCACTCAGCCTGACTCAGTACAGGCCAAAAAGTTACACACCTGCTCTGGAGAGGAAGAGGCTCAGAGCTCCTGATCCAGAGCCGGACTCCAGCACACAGTCGCCCTCATTAACGTCCATCATCATCAGCATGACAGTGGTGTCCTGCAAAAAGACCGTAAGAAGTGACTCATGCATTGAAGTAAAATGACTGTTGCCGTTTGACAAGACATTGAATTTGAGCATGAATATGATTCACCCCATGTGTGTAGACGAATCGTTAGTCTTATTTTACCCCTACAAAAGGGGTAAGGTGTTCTTGAAATGGACCTGTCAGTAAAATGCAGTAGTAGTGTGATTGCGGGATCTGATTTTTTGCGGGACAATCTGTGACGTCAGGGCTACAGCAGCCGGAAAGCACAAAACACAGAACAACAGTTCAGTCTTATGGACCAAAACACACAGCAGACTCATAAACAGACTTTAAGACTCTAAAGCTCCGGTCAGTTATATATTAACAAAAAAGATGTGTTACTGCAAGAGCAATGAAAAAACTAATTCCAGCTATAAGCTGCAGTTTAAGACAATGTGCACAGAAGCACAGGCATCACAAGTATTTTAATGGGGGGGGGGGGGGGTAGAGCAACTGTTGGAGGGGTACGGAACAGGGGAGGGGGGTGATAGCTGTAACAAAGTGTTTCACGCTACACTCGGCGTCGCGCGTGTTTCACTCATACTAATCGCTGCGTGCAAAAGTGGGGAGACGAAACTAATTACTTCTTAAAAGTGTCTAATATAATGGTTCCAGCACCCATGCATACAAAGCATCTCAAGCCACAGTTATAACCTAGAACAGGGGTGCAAACTCCAGTCCTGGAGGGTCGGCGTCCAGCACAGTTTGATGGTTCTCCTTCTCAAGCACATTCACTAAACCTGACAATTAACTGGTGAGGACCAGGTGTTTCTGAGCAGGGAAATCATCAAAACGTGCTGGACCATGAACCTCCAGGATCCACATCCCTGACCTAGAAGTAACAATAGAATAACACCCCTTCACACCATTTCTCCAGTACTGTATGTGACAAAAATGAACTCAGCAGCAGAGCCCATTCTGTCAAGGAGTTGGTTAGTGGGTCACAGGTAGAATGGTCAGTTTGGGTCTGAGTGCCTGGTCCAGTGTGGGCTGTTAAAACACTTTGCGCTCAGGTGATAGTTTAGACGTGATGTATTCCCATAATACAAAAATTCCTTATTGAATAAATTGCAGAGAACGATGCTACCATCAGCCGTTCCTCTGTCCATTTTTTAATGTAAACTTGCCACTCACTGGGTCAAGCAGCACTTTCTCGTCTGTGTCCTTCATTCTACAGAGCACCTGTAGCCAGAACTGGGCCGGGTTATTTTTTTTCTGTGATTAATTGATCGAAATTAAAAATAATCAGCCTGTGAACACAGCTGTGTGCTTTTTCCACCCATTTTCAGGAGAGAGCACTTCACCTGTTTTCAGCCGTCCTTAACCGTAAATGGCTTGATTCTTTTTTTTTTGTTTTAACACAAACTTTTTTTTTGGCCATAATACCAATGTCTGTGTGTCTGCAAACACTGGTTTTATAGCAATCACACTTCGCATATTCTCATGGAATCTAGTTATTATTATTATTATTATTATTATTATAATTACTTTAGGATATGCAATAGCAGGTCCTCTTCTCATGAAGAGAGTGAACTCCTCCAGGCTGGGCCTGCGGATGAGCATAGGGAGTCCCAGGCTGGTACGCAGGACCGTTCCGGCAGGCTGTCCAGCGATAGCAGTGTGAGAAACAAGCCCCCAGTTACTCTGTAGCTTCATTCCTTCCCGCAGCTGGAACATCTTCCGGAACTCCAGGGTTTGACTGCGGCGATACTCCGCCATCAGGGCCTCCCCGAAACACATGACCCATTCCGTCCCAGCCGTCCTGCTGCCCGGCTCCTCACCGCCGTCCTGTACCTGAGCATCTCCACCACCATCCTCAGGCCTCTGACTATCCGGCTGACCCTCGCCTGTAGTTAAGAGAGCGGAACACGTTACATTTTTCTGAGATTTGAGAAGTTGGAATGGACAGAACGCGCCATTGAAAGAGTGGCGGCACATTTTATAAGGTTATGTTGCATGTGGTTAAATAACCTCATAAAATTAAAATAATAAAATTTAATAACGTTAAATAATAAACTTAGTTGACCACAATTATATCTTGTCATATTTTTATATGCAATAGCCATACCATCTGGAAGATCACAACTTATATCAATAATACTGATCTTTACTACAGCAGTAATGCACGCCTAACCTCTTTGTGTTATTTCATTTATGGTATTTATCCAAAGCAACTTCCATTCCCTAACAACAGGGGGCAGTCTCCCTGGAGTAACTTCAGGGTCTTGCTCAGGGACCCAGTGGTGGTGCTGAAGGTAGGATTCGAACCCATGAGGCAAGTCCGGAGGCAAGTATGAGGATGGTGGTGGCCTAGTGGTAGGATACTTGCCTCCGGACCAAAAAGTCACAGGTTCGAAT
>JBBJLR010016717.1:0-13374 GCA_037577145.1 Brachypetersius gabonensis
TGCTCATTTTAAGAAGCCTTTCATGTTGCATAACCCACTATTGATATAGTTGTTTAAAAACACAAAAGTAGGATTTATCCGATTAATCGATGAAAAAATCGACGGAATACTCGATTCCAAAAACATTCAATAGTTGCAGCCCTAGAACCATGCTACACAGTGGAAAGTTCCAGTAAACTGATTGTTTTTCTCTCTTTCCTCAGACAATCCCAGCCAAGTATCCAGGGTGGTGGTTGCTATTGAGACGCTGGATCTGAATGACAACGCCCCGGAACTGGACCGGCAGTACAACACTGCCATGTGTGACTCCGCCCCCACTGGACAGGTGTGTAGCCTCAGCTCAGCCAATGAGTGGCCAGGAGCCAATATCTGGCACTTTTTATCAGTAAGCACAGCAACATACTCTTTAATGCCACTGAAAAATACTGTAACTTAATTTTATATGATATTATTAGTAAAACTAGACTTAGAACATGACAGGAGGTGTTTGCAAGTCATCTAATGTGAGTCTCAGGTCTCAGGGGGTGCGAGTCTGAATCTTCGGCCGAAAATTCTAATTTAACTTCATTATTAGCTGCTGGCTATCCCTGCCAGTTCCAACACAACATCAAATAAGGAGCTTTTCACAGATCTGACGGCGAAAGAACGGCTCATTAGTCTGTAGTTTGTATGTTTTTTTTCCTCTCTCATTATTTGAAGCTGTTTTTTTGTCATTCTTTTTTTCCATCATTATCTGAAGCTGAAAGAACAGTGTTGCGATAATGACTGAACTATTTAACTTCATGATTTTTTTCTCAGGCTGAGGCAGAGGGGGTCAGCTGAGGTTGACTCTGAGATGCGAGTCAGTCAGAATACTCCCAAACTTTGGAAAATAACACACATAAAATGTAACATTAAACCACAATGACGTCGGTTAGAAAAATCTAAATATAATGAACCGCCCTTTAAAAATTCAGCGTAATCCCTAAAGAAATGAATAAAAGAAGAGCACAATAGCATTCATGATTGCTTTCAATGTGTCTGCTTGCTGTTATTTGTTTGCTGTTATGAATGCCCCAGACTGTAGCGCCTGCTTTAAACACACTCATGCGTGTGTTGTGTTAATAATGCCCTCGCTGGCTAAAAGCTCCTCTGGCGTATGTAATGTGTGTTATGCTATGCCTTTACACTTTGCATAATTGTGGCTGAACACTGATATGGATCGTATTTGCCACAGCCTGGGGGTAAATCTCTACCCCTAAACTGGCTCCATTACAGAACGCTACACTCTTTTAACATCTCAAACAAACATACAGTCCTTTGATGCTCAGCCTTCTCCCCATACTTTTTAATCCATGCGTCTTTTGAACGTCTACGCCAATGTTTTTTTTTTCTGTTTTGCAGCCTGTCTCGAGTTATTTAACTCCTTTATTTTTTAATTGGCTCTCCATGTCCATCTGCTTGGCTGCCTGGGCTCATGTCTCATCTCAACCATTTAATGTCCGCTCGCCTCTGCGCTTCCATCAAAGTGAGGTTATCAGCGTCGTTCCCGTGTCCGTCTGCAGCAGGAACTAGATGTGGCTGGAACGTTGCAAGGGCCCCGAGATGTAGCGAATTGCTAACTCGACTTGACAGTGTCTTAATCTCCCTGTGTTACAAAATTGCAAAGAATGAGTGGTGGCGTAACTGTCCTAATGGCGCTCACGTCTGTCCACATTGTGTAATTTGTAGTTTCTTTTTTGAACTGCGTTCCTGCAAGGAAAGATCCTTGAAATGAGCCTGGAAGGGTGTTCTTATTTCTAGCCTAAGTGGCTCTCCTGGGTTCCTGGTGGGAGTTTTCAAATGCATGTACAGCTAAAACCTGTATTTGTGGAAGGGTGTTCCCCAAGGCTCAGTACTGGGGCCAGAGTTAATTATCATTTGTGCTCGTGCTTTGCATTAATCAGTCTCTCGTTACATTTTTGCAGAGGGCCGGCGAGGTTAACGCAGATGTGCGGATTCACTTTCTTCTCCTTTCTGTTTGCTCTCCTCCTTCACCCTCTTTCTCTCCATTTCTCCTTCTATCTCTTCCTCTCAGGTGGTGCAGGTATTGAGAGCGATTGATAGAGACGAAGGAGGGAATGACAGCACCGTCCATTTCAACATTCCTCCAGAGTCCAGCACTGCACTCAACTTCAGCATCAGAGAAAGCGGAGGTGTGCATCTCTCTCTCTCTCTCTCTCTCTCTCTCTCTCTCTCTCTCTCTCTCTCTCTCTCTCTCTCTCTCTCTCTCTCTCTTTTGATCTCTCTCGCTGATTCTCTCCCTAGGTCTCTCTCACCAACTTTCTTTTTGTCCCTCACTGTTTCTCTCTCACTCTTTCGTTTTATCTGTCGCCCACTGCATTGCTCTCTCTCTCTCACTCTCTCATGTCTCCGCTTCTCCCTTCATCATCTCTGTCTATGCGGCAGCATTGTATGGCTCCTTTGTGCATCGCTCCCTTTGTTTTCTCCCATTGTTTGCCTTCGCCTCTCTCCGCCACATCCATCTTCTCCTCCTGTGCTCAGAAAGAATGCGTCCCGGCACACACACCCGCCCCCCACCCCATTCCCCTCCAGCAATACCACCAACACCCCCCCACACCTGCCGCAGTCGGACTCAGTGGTCGGCCCAAATGTCATTGCGGAGAGGCAATGGAATTAAAGAGCACTAGATTGATGTAAATTGAATTACATTTGTATTGGGCTCCATTTGATCTAAAAGCTCTCTTCTTTCCCTCTGTTCTTTTCTCCTTGTTTTTTCTTTCTCCAGGCCCCACTGCTAGTCTGGTGCTGGCCTCGCCCTTGCAGGCGCTGTCCCGCTCCTCCTCCTTCTCCTCCCTCACTCTTCATGTGCCGCTAATCCTGAGGGACGGCTCCTCAGGCCTGACCAGCACCGGGACGGTCACCGTGTCCGTCTGCCCCTGCCTGAAAGGGGGAGCTCGCGCCGGGGAGAAGGAGAAACAGAGCGAGGCGGAGTGGGAGAGGGAGACAGTGTGTCTGCCCCAGCACTCCTCGCTGCCGTCCCCTGGACTCAGCACCGCCGCCCTGCTGGCCATATTGGCCTGCGTGGCCACACTTTTGGGTAAGAAGATTGAAAGAAGACTCCATGCCACTCGGTTTGCAGTCGATAAGTAGCAACATATTACACTGATTTATGACGTACACTACAGTGCAGTGCCCTGCAATGTCATTCACACAATACCTGAGGCATGAATTTATTGCATTATTTAATCATTTGTGATAAACCCAGTACTGCAGTGGGACATTTCAAATGGAAAATACACTACAGGCCAGGGCTGCAGATTAAAAAAAATAATAAATGAGTTGCTGCTCTTCAAATTTTATTACAAGCAAACATTCAATGTACTTTGAATGTAACTGGTTCTGAAGTGGAACTCTCTGGTTCTGAAGTGGAACTCTCTGGTTCTGAAGTAGAACTCTCTGGTTCTGAAGTGGAACTCTCTGGTTCTGAAGTAGAACTCTCTGGTTCTGAAGTGGAACTCTCTGGTTCTGAAGTTGATCTCTCTGGTTCTGAAGTGTATCTCTCTGGTTCTGTAGTGTATCTCTCTGGTTCGGAAGTGGAACTCTCTGCTTCTGGTGTGTAACTCTGGTGCTGAAGTGGATCTCTCTGGTTCTGGATCAGTTTTCACTGTAAGTTCAGTTTCATGATGTGAAAGTTTCTTCATCACAGCTTCTCAGATTCTCCACATCCTTTCAGTAACTTTCAGAAAGAACTCGAGTCCAAACCCTCGCAGCACCTTCTCCAGCAGAACCAGCTGTGTGTGATGTTCTGGATCATATGGAGCTTGTGGGTCTCCAGCTGGTCCTGCAGCTCAATGGGAGAAAGATCTGGAGACTGGGGAGGACGAGACGTATCTCTCTGAACTCTCTGCTCTTCTCTGGACTGGAGAGAATTCTGGAGCAGTTCTGAAGGAGTTTGGGATCTTCAGACCTGCTGAAGAAGGAAATTTAGTCCAAAGATCCGTAAACCAGGAGGAACTGTGTGATGTTGAAGAACTGAGTGATACTTTTCTTTCTTCATGATCAACACAAAGTGAAAGTTGGTCACTAAAGACAGACCTGATGTGTCTCTGCAGAACCAGCAGTTTCAGTCTCTGTGGGTAAAAAATAATACAGATATAAAATACTGTCAGTTACATTCGCTTTAAATATTTGTAATGTTTTCTTGTAGTAAGATTGACAGAGTAGGTTTTTTATGTAAAAATCTGAAAGCGCGCCCAACCCCCTCCCCTGTAGTCTATATTGCACTCAAAATGTCAAATTGCAGCACTGGGTATATCACAAATGATTAAATATTGCAATAAATTCACATCATGCCTCAAGTATTGTGTGAATGTCATATCGCAGGGCCTGCAGCGATTCCCGGCTAATTAGTCGACAGCACCAACATGCATAAGTAGGTCTTATGAATTTCTACCCAATTTCCTCTGCATATTACCAGGATTTTCCCCCCTTAAACAGAACCTCAGTGGCATTCATTGTGTTCTTTATGACCTGGACAGTTCTCAGAAAGCTCTGAGCAGTAAATTCAGCCCTTTTTTTTTATTCATATTCCTTATTTTTCATTCGGTCTGTGCTGGATGTTTATAGTAAGACTAACCCCAGTGTTTTCAATATTTATATCCTCTTAGACACTGTTTTGCCCTGGGCCTTCAGTCTTCAAGATGTTCTTTTTAAATGGAACCAAACTCACGTCTCTTAACGTGAACCTGAAAGGGAGCCAGCGGCAAATGACCGCAGTGCTCAAGCAAAGTGTAAATAGAGCTACTGGTGCTCTAGTGAGATCTCAGACCACTTGTTGTTCACAACACAGCTCCTTTACACCACCTACATAACCACAGTTTATATGCAGTGTGCTTCAGTCCATCGCTGAACTCATTTTTTACGGCATTTAGTAGACGCTATTATCCAGGGAGACGTTCATCATTGCTTAGTCCACATTTGTTCTTCAAGCCTGTAAAACTAACCTTAAATCAACATCCACTTTAAACCAAACTACTTCCTGCTAGGCTACACACCTAAACAACTCCCGTCAAAGAAAAGTCAGATATTAATGCAAAAGTGAGGAAGACGTGGAGTAAGAGTGTAAGAGCCCCAACGAGAGGACTGGTTAGTCACCAAAGTTCTCCTTGAAGAGGGGGGTCTTGAAGACAGTGAGGGTCTTCAGATCTGATCAGAAGAGGGAGTTAATTCCACCACTAAGGGGCAAGACTGAGAAGAGTCTTGATGCAGGTCTTCCTCTTCTTCTGAGCAGCAGAGACTCGAGACGAGCTGTGCTTGAAGCCCTGAGAGGATGAGAAGTGACTCTTTGTTTGATCAATGCTGTTATGTTTGGGGGTGCAAGTCCGTTTTTAGCCTTAAAAGCAATTGTTAAGGTTTTGAACTGAACATGAGCACCACGGGGAGCCAGTGGAGGTTCCTTAGTAAAGGTGTGCATACAGATCCAGTCTAAGAATTAATTGTATCCACCAAGATTTGAACTCAGACCACTGGAGTCCAGAGTTCTAACCCACCACAGTGGAACCACTGGTGCTTATTCCTCTTATTCCCTTTCACAGCTGCCGTCCCTGTTAGAGACATCAGGTAACATTAGAACAATGTAAATACGGTTGTGTTTTTTTAGTTCGACTAATGAATAGTAACGTCATCTGTGCACTGCGCTGCACATTCCTTTCACTTTTTATGATCGCTCACGGATCTGGCAGGGAAACTTCTCAATAGCTGTGAAGGATCATGTTTGTAATTACTAGTCGTTTGTCTGCGTGAGTGTCTGTCTGAGCGACTCATTGTCTGAAGCTCCTACTGAGTCTCTGTCTCTCTGGAGCACCCTGCAGTTTTTATTGCACAAATCTGTCATCAGCTACAAACAATGAGTCTTCCCTCTTATAAATGGCTCTCGCTGGTTCTGACTCTCTATCTCTCCCTCTCTCTCTCCACCTCTCTCCCTCTCTCTGTCTCTCTTTCTCTCTCTCTCTCTCTCTCTCTCTCTGTCTCTCTCTCTCTCTCTCTCCCTCTCTCTCTCTCTCTCTCTCTAGCTGTCAGTGCTCTCTCTCTGTCCCTGCGCCGACAAAAACGGGACTCCCTTTCTCCTCTGGAGGAAGACGATGTAAGGGAGAACATCATAACGTATGATGACGAGGGTGGCGGGGAGGCGGACACCGCTGCGTTTGACATCACGGCGCTCCAAAGTGCCCCCCACAGCGCACGCAGGGGATACCGCACCCTTGACAGCAGGAACATGTGAGTCAGCCTGGGTTCAATTTGCGCCGACAGTTTGTTCTTTTCATCTCCTCTCAGAAGGATTCTAAATATGCGAACACGGTGACAGGGGTCCCACTGACCTTTCCACGCTCTGCCCACTAATTCATAGCAAGTGTTGCAAGCCTTATCAACAATGCTTTAGTTTGACTTGAGTGCACATGGGTTTTGTCACAATTTGCACATTTAGATTTACTTTTTTATCCTGGAAAAGGGCACAGTGATGGGGTGAATCAGGTACAATGACTATTTTGTTACATATTTGAAGTATCTAGCAGTTTTCCTATCTTATTTATATATAGTCCAAAATCTATATATATATATAGTCCAAAATCATGTTTGAAATTTCTGCATAAATATGACTTGAAATATAATCATACCACAGTATTACATAACTGGGAGCGGCAAAAATATGTGAACCTTTTCTGGTGAGTAGGCCATAACGACGATGTTTTCAAGTCGATTAGTCGGTCAGCAAAGTTGAAGTCGAGTCGACGAGACACTGAGACACTTTTATTAAAGTTATCTGTAACATTAACAGTCAACACCACAATTAAACTAAACTAAACAAAGACTGATGCCTTGAATTTTCCGGTAAATTTAAGTGTAGAACTGAGAGTGGAACAGTTTAAGCCGCAGCAGGACGACTCCCTGCAGTGCTAGCATTAGCCATGTTAGCAAGCGGAACCGTTTCAGATGCAGAGCGCCGGTTCTGTTACTGTACTTTAACACTGACTTGCAGGTTCTGCAGGTCTCCGTGCTGTTTGTGTTCTAGAGTGAAGGATCTCCACACATGTGATGTGTGTCTGTTTTCTCTGCTGCGTGTCTCTCGTCTTGTTGTGGTCTCGTGCTTAGATTCCCCTCGCGCCAACGGTACCGCCCCTTTTATGAAGGGACTATAATAACTGGTTAAACCAGGGAACGCATGTCAGCATCAGCCAATCAGAGGCAGAGATCGCATTGCGTACACAGGCGAGGGCAGAGAGAGGAAAAAACACACGACTAGTCGACTTCTCTCAGGGGGCGTTGACTTCTCTCAGGGGGCGTCGACTTCTCTTGGGGGCGTTGACTTCTCTCAGGGGGCGTCGACTCGTGCCTCTGATATTGAATAGTCGACTTTTGTGTTAATGCCCTACTGGTGAAACCCCCTTGTGCAGCAATAACTGTGACAATGTTTTATTATAACTGTTGATCAATCCTGCACATCAGTTTCAGCCCGTACTTTCACAAGTACTTTACTTGCTAAAAAGGGACTCTGAACTCGTGGACCATTACATGCCTGCCTCTTGCAGCCATCTATAAATAAAACTCACACCTGATTGCCATCCTTGCTTGAAAACACCTGACTCTAATTGCCTGGTGGTCCGTTCCTCCATCATTTCCTTGTTTTTTTGGCATTTTGTGATGTTCTGTGTTCCTATTTTCTTGTCTAAGTTGTTTTTTAAGTTGCCCTTGTGCTTTTCTTGATCTTTTCAGTATGAGTCTGTTTTGGTCTTGGCCCCGCCTCCTTGTTACCCCATTCACCTGTCTTGTTCTTGCCTCCGCCCCTCCCTGGGTGTTTCCCCAGGGTATTTATACCTCTTGTATTTTAGTCCATATTTTGATGACTCCTACACGAAGCAAATTTCTTGTAAAATTTTCAATAATGCTAGTCCTTAAGTTCTTGTAATTCCTGAATAATTAAAACTGTTTTGTGTTGCTCGTTTTTTGTTGATCTAGTTCATCCTTGTGTTTTTGTATCACCTCGCACCTTCAAGATTCTTTGTCACATGCATATTTATACAAGCACTACACGCAGGGAAATGGATCCTAAACCGCTCCTTTTATGACTGTGCAACACAATACAAATAAGTACAATTTTAAATGAGGTTCACACACTTCTGCCACACACAGAGATATCTTTCCTCAATAAATAAATGATCAAAGATTATATCTTTGTCTCATTTGCTTAATTGGGCTTTCTTTATGAACTTTTAAGTGAACTTTGATGTTCTTTCAGGTCATATTTGTGCAGAAATATGAACAATTCTAAAAGGTTCATTATCTTTCAAACACCACTGGATGTGGTTAATTGGTGAAATCTCACACTGAAAAGTTGAGAAAAATAGTCTAAATTTAGCCTAAAAAACTGTTGATAATTAAACACAATGACTTTTTTATGGCCTCTTTTTTACCCATCTTTACCTATAGTTGCCAATAATTAAGGTGTTGATTCCATGCTGCCTTTGAGCCACAAAGATCAATCAAACTGCTCAGTGAAGAAAAATAGAGGTGGAAGTTTAGAGTTTTAGACTTTTTTAGGAACGAAAACTCTCTGATGTGACGGATGACTCAATCTGAACAGCAGAGTGGGGTTGTTTTGTTTTTGACTACATGTACTATTTAGCTAATGAGAATTAATGTCAAATTTCAAATTGGCCACAGACAGAAAACAGCCTTAGCCGTGGTGAACCATGACTGATAGGTCGAGGCCTTCTGTTCAGGCTAAAAATGTCGGAGGAGAAAAAAACTTTGATGTAAGCTAAACTACAAATGGTAAATTGTCATCGTCTGGTAAATCGGCTCCTTATATGGAAGTTCCCACGGTGTGTGTTTGGTGCTGAGCTTTGTTTGGTGTTCCTGTGTGACGTAGAACCAAAGTTACTGTAATCTGAAAAACACAAGAAACCGGAGAACTTTCAGTATAGTCTCCGGCCACAAGTGGGAGGGAAAAAACCCACAGAGGGAGGGGCTACAGAGAGCACCTGAGTGGTGCCACACTGAGAGAAAGAGCAGCAACGGCACAAGTATAGGAGAACCAACACCTGTTCTAGACTGTTATATTTACTGAAATATATTTACTGAGTTCTGAAGGCTAATAATACTTTGGCCTTCACCCGTTTAATCCCAAATTTTTCCGTGCAGAATAAGTGCATACATTTTACTCCTTAGACTTCCCTAACACACAATATGTTTGAATTTTTTCATTTCTTGGTGGTTATGATAGTGAAAATGTAGGTTTTATACTCGGCAGCAATTGTTGCCGATGGGAAACCTCATAGTTTAAATATAAACAAATTCTTCAATTTGACCTAATTACACCCACTATGTGGTACATGTGTAGTGAATGGGTGGGGAACCCCTAGACCCTCTGCAACCACTCACACGGCGCAGGGCCCCCCCGGTGGAGGGCCATCCACGCACTGAAAAGATTCAAGACCCCAAGGCCCGTCCCCCTATAATTCTCATTAAATATTAGTAGTAGACCCTTTAGAAAATATGTGTTCAAAGTATTTTAGTAATATCTGTTAATTAAGGTATTTTATGAACTTCCTCATGTACAAGCTTGAGGCAGACATCTCTTTCCAGAGGTGCAGGCTGGATGTAAAGGGGCCTGGTCATGTCTCCATTCACACAAGTCACATGACATTGATACAATTTAGAGGAGACAACCTTGCATTAGCTGCCTAAAGCCAAAACAACATTTTAGAGCTTCCAAAACAAAAGAAAAAAAATGGTAACAATTGTTGCCATTGGGATTAAATGGGTTAAGCATCAGCAAATTGTTATATGTTCACTGACTCACACCTTTCTATGCTCTCCCCGTATCCTCCAGACGATATTCCCAGCGTGGTCAGGAAAAGGCCCGGACATACAGCAGCTGGGCCCAGTCAGGAGTGCTGGACAATGGACACCACAGCCAGGCGGCTCCTTTGTACGGCCGCTTGTGTTACAGCAGCCAAACCCTCCCTGTTTTGCGTCGTTCCCAAGGTCCCTACGAGCCGGGACTGGCCGAGCTGGGATACCGCTTTCCCGGGAGCCAACCGGACCACTCCTTGGTCATCCAGAACCAGGGGGCTGTGGTGGGACCCCTTGAGCCAGGGGCCTTGTATGTTGGGCCAGGTGAGGTGGGGAACAGTTCGAGGGAAGGGACTGTTTCCCAGGATGGAGCCACCACTTCTGCAGCGGGAACTCCACGGAAGGGTGACGCCAAGGAGGACTCAAGCCGTGATGCCCACCAAAGCCAGGATCTGGACTGGGTAAGCATTCTTCTGCTTTGTTTATAAATTACAGCATCCATGTCTTCCCAGATAAATAAATACATCAGTTTTTTAAAGCAGTAAAACCCAACAGTTCAACCAAAATTGCACTGAACTTGTAATCTCATCTAGCCACGTCAAACCAGGCCTTCCAAATGACCAGATCAAATTTACTTAGTATGACCAGGAAAGAATGGTCTCATGCCAGATGATCAGGCGGTGATCAGTATACTGGTGGTGCTGAATGCTGAGTGGGCGGAGCTCCTTTTTCTAGGCTCCTTGTATCTTGAGACACTTTGCAGCCTGTCAGTAAAACATATGTTCACATTTCTGTAATTTAATCTCCTCAGTGGGACAGAGATCAGACAGTCTGACAGGAAACAGGAGTTTTACACCAACAAAGTGTATCAAGACTTTTGCACAGTATTGTTACCCTTTTAGTCAGTACTTGTTTAAAATCTAATCACACATTTTCAGTGAAAACTAATTTCAAAAGCTTTCCTTGAAGAAGTCTGATGTATTTTTGAACCATAGTCTTGTTGTAATAACCAACCCCTTTAGTTCTTCAGTTTCTTGACATTAGCTTCCAAAAGATGTTTGCACATGTCACTTTTTATTTTATTTGTTACAAGTAAATGGTAATCATGCTGCCACACAACCCTTACAGGATAAGAGAAGCACTGAAATTTGTAGGAATGTGTCATATTCCAAAATGGTCTGTGCCAATATTGTGTTTTTTTATGTAGAAAGTAAACAAAATAGTGTCATTTTTATCAGAGGTGGCCAAACCTTTCCTGTTCTTTATGTAGATTTTGAGTAAGTGTCTTTTTAACAGAGGTGTACCAATCATGAATTTTCATGCTATTTTGTTTACAGTCAATTTCATTTAACTGCTTTTTGACTGTTTTAGCTGTTTTTAAGTGTTTTTGAAGCACATCCTGAAAGCATGCTTGCATATTTCTAGCACATTCTAGTGGCAAAGGTGCAAAACAAATAACTATTATTTGCTTTTTAAAGGTCAATTTTATGAAAGAACCAGTTCCTTATTAAAATATATTAAAAGTAAGTGGCAAACTCTGACTAATAAATTGGCTGAGTGGAGGTATGTATGGTCTTATGTGCCAAAAAAAAGTCATTATTCAGTTTCCATTTAACAGGTTGTTTCACTTACGGTGCGTTTATGAATGATGTATGTAAATGTCCTCTATTCTGATTGGATGCCCTGTATTGTGCCTTATTCAAAAAGAATGAGGATTTTTCAGTAATTTGGTTATTTGGTTATTACTTTTATAGTAACTGGGAGGGCCTGAACTGCTGTTTGCTGAATAGGGAGGAGTGTCACAAACAGTAGTAAATTCCAAACATGCTGTTGTTGCAGTTAGGTTCCATATATGGGCCGTATGGACTGGAGAGTGGAAGGATGTTTTGAAGTACTAATATAAAAACACGTTATGGGCTCTTTAAAAGTAACCATCCCTGAGTTTTTGGCTCAGGTAGTAGTGATTCCAGGTTTGTGTTTGTTGGTGCAAAATGTCAAATTAAGTGTTGGAAAAATGGCAAATGTTGACCTTAATTAGAGAATCAAAGAACAGTTGAGTGTCGCAGAGCAGCTGAGGTGCTGTCGCATCCATTTACGGAACAGAGGAGATGCTGATGATGATGATGGAAATGATAATGATGGTAACGATGGTGGTGATGATGATGGTAATGATGGTAACGATGGTAATTATGGTGATAATCAGGGTAATGATGTTGATGGTGATAATGATAGTAATATTGGTGATGATGATGAATATAGTAATGATGATGATTATGATGGTGATGATGATGGTGATGATGTAATTATGGCAATGATCATGGTAATGATGCTGATGGTGGTGATGATGATGATGATGATGATGGTGGTGGTGATGATGATGGTGATGATGATGATGATGATGGTGGTAATGATGGTGATGATAATGGTAATGATGGTGATGATTATGATGATGGTGATGGTGATGATGGTGATGATGGTGATGATAATGATGGTGATGATGGTGATGATAATGATGGTAATGATGTTGGTGATGATGGTAATGATGTTGGTGATGATGATGATAATGATGGTAATTATGGCGATGATCATGGTAATGATGCTGATGGTGGTGATGATGATGGTGATGATGATGATGATGATGATGATGATGATGATGATGGTGATGATGTTTATGTTGTTGATGATGGTGATGATGATGGGAATGATGGTGATGATGTTTGTGTTGATGATGGTGATGATGATGATGGTGATGGTGGTAATGATGGTGATGATGGTGATGATAATGATGGTGATGGTGATGCTGGTGATGATGATGATGGTAATGATGATGGTAATGATGGAGATGATGGTAATGATGGTGATGGTAATGATGGTAATGATGGTGGTGATGATGATGGTGATGATGATAGTAATGATGGTGATGATAATGATGATGATGGTAATGATGGTGATGGTGACGATGGTAATGATGGAGATGGTGGTGGTGATGTTTGTGTTTTCATGCCCTCTCTCACTGTCTTTGCCCCTCTTTCACCCCACCCCACAGTGCAGTGTTAGCTCTTTTTAGAGCTCTATTAACCTCTGCTACAGTCTGTGCTTTCTCTCCATCTTCTCTCTTTTTGCCTTTCAGGCTCTGCTTCAACTGCTACTCTCTCTTTCCTTTCCTCTTTCACTCTAATGCTCCTCTCTCTCTCTCTCTCTCTCTCTCTCTCTCTCTCTCTCTCTCTCTCTCTCTCTCTCTCTCTCTCTCATGTTGTGCTTGCTCTGTCTGAATATCTCTGTTGGCACCTGCTCATTGTGTATTTATCATCATCACCATCATTTCCATCATAGTTTTTAATGATGGAAATGATGGTGATGATGATGGTAATGATGGTGATGATGATGATGATCGTGATGATGATGATGGTAATGATGATGGTGATGGTAATGATGGTGATGGTGATGATGATGATGGTAATGATGATGGTAATGATGGAGATGATGGTATTGATGGTGATGGTAATGATGGTAATGATGGTGGTGATGGTAATGATGGTG
>JBBJLR010016728.1:0-13374 GCA_037577145.1 Brachypetersius gabonensis
GTGACAGTGCAGTGTAAAGTGACAGTGCCGTGTAAAGTGACAGTGCCGTGTAAAGTGACAGTGCCGTGTAAAGTGACCATGCAGTGTAACGTGACAGTGTCATGTAAAGTGACAGTGCAGTGTAAGTGTAAAGTGTTGTGTGCTATAGTATTACAGTATGAAGAGCAGATGTATTGCAAACAGAGAGGACCACAGTTACTGTGTGTTGAACAGTCTGATGGCACTGGGGTAGAAACTGTTCCTGAAGCATGTTGTGCGTGTGTATATTGTCCTGAGTCTACTGCTGGATGGCAGGAAAGTGAAAAGTGGCAGTGTAGGGTGGCTGGGGTCCTTCATGATGTTCTTAGTTTTCCTGAGACAGCGCATGCTGTAAATGTCCATGATTGCAGGGAGTGGAGTGCCTATGATTTTTCACCTGTAGGTCTTTAGCCCCAAGGGTGGGGTATGATACCCATATCCAGGAGCAATGATATCTAAGTAGATATGGATATGTGATCTCTCCTATTTGTTAGCTCTTCAAGAGCTGTACAGAAGCCATCCTGGGTCAGATTATGCCAGCATAATTAGGAAGTGAGAAATGTGACCAGTTTTGTGAGGGATAATTTCACTTTGGACTCTACGCTAAGACTGTTGAAGGAGTCACTGTACAAATGCAACATTCGTTAAAAATGTACGTTTACAAAATTGGTACGATTCTTAAGTATAGCTTGCAATGTCTTTCATAATCTTTTGAGGTGCAATGCCACTAGCTTCCCATCAGAAATTTGCGGTTTATTAGAGCTGTGTTTTCCTAATTGCTTGAATTGCTTGGCATTTAAAATGTATAGCTTGAACTAGCTCAAATAATCACATAACAGAAGCATTTGCAAGGCGCTGTAAAGCAGTAGTGAGCAAGGAGACCGTTAGGCTAAAGGTGTTATAAATTGTGGATAATATTTTTACATTTTCTTAAGGTCCTGCTACACTCTCTTGACACTCTCCTGATCTGAAGTATTGGGATATTTCTGGACCTTGTTCGACTTAACCTAAAATTAGAAGCAGCCCACTGCCTTGTAAGCCTCATATGTTGCTGTAAAGCAAGGGCCAGTGCATTGCGAGTGCTCTCGAACAGCTCAAGGCCTTTCACTGAGCTCTGACTGGCATGTCAGATCTCATTCTTCTCAGCAGGCTGCCTCCTCACGGGTTTAGGGGATTCTCCACGTTCTGTCTGTAGATCATTATGCTTTGGGAAGAAAGCACTACCCACTGCTGATTGAGCACATAAGGGCTAAAAGTGACCTTCCACTTAATGTCCAAATTATGAACTAGTGTATAGGTCATTGATGACTAGTTATATTTGGTCTGGTTGCCTTAACCCAGCCCTGCCATGTTGAAAAGGGGTCCACCACCAAAAATAGAGAGCCACTGATGAAGGATTAGAGATAGATCTTTACCAAATAAATATTTTATAGAATATTCATGTGCATTTCTGAACAAGTACTCGCAGTACTACCCTTGAAAAAATAATATTCATGTTGTATTACTAGCCATAATGGTAACCTTAAGTTTTTTATTGCTGCAGTAATAAATAAATCTGCTTGGGAGCGTATCAAAAGCTGTTTGTGCACGTTATGTTGCTGTAGAAGTCGTGATTATAGCCTCTCAAAAGAAGCTCTCATCAGACCAGTTATTTAGCAGTCAATGTCCTCCTGCTGGAACTTACCATAACAAAGGTTTGAAGACTCTGAACTTCCAGTTTTAGCATTGCCTTCACCAGGGACTAGTAGTCAGACCACTATGCCTACATGTTTAGGATGGTTCAAACCTACATATCCTTCATACCAACCTTTTTTTTGATCAGTTTTCTTGTCTTCTGATCTGAGGTTTATAGCAGCAAGTACTGTCCTTTTCTAGACTACAAACTGTATGGCTTTAAATTACTCAGACCACCCTAACCTTCAGGGTGGTTAACACAAATTGTGCATCAACAGACAAGCTTAGTCTCTGTCGAGGTGGAGCTACAAAGTAGATGTTCCTAATAAAGTGTCCCATGCTAAAAAACAAGCAACTGCAAGGAATTAAAGAAGAAAATGACTGTCCATGGTGAACCCTAAGGAACAATCAGCAAACACAGAGTAACCTGGAGGAGAAATAAAAGAGAAAACTCACCAAAGCGTGCAAATTCGATTTAAGTGATTTACTCCAGAGTCCAAGCAACAAACAAAGTTCTGTGCCGACAATTGATATTCCACACCACATTTTCTCGCTCAGTCTTTGATCAAACTGTAATTGTGCTCTCCCCAAAAGTTTGTGATGTATTTTATCTGCTGTAGTGGCTGTTTATTTCACCCAATGAAATGCATTTTGCTGCCAATAATATAGTCCTCTAAGCACAGGGGGCTTATTTTGCCAAAGTAAGCTTTCAGCAAGAACCCATCCTAACACTGATATCATTACGTGATTTTGGAACATGCCTTGGTCTTGATTGCATTGGAAGAGGCATTTTCATTTTGAAATAATACTTTTGCACAAATAATTGTGATTTTATCTGTATTTTACTCGGTTCCATTTTTATTTCTCAGTTCTGCTTAAATTAAAATCTGTTGGTTCATCTCCTATGTCATAAAGCAGTCACCCCAACATAACAGTTTAGTGTACATTATATCGTAACTGATGCATGTGTTAGAATTAGTTTAACTATATGAATAAATCCCAAAGCGTGAAGGTCTTTACTTTGAAGGCAATTAATCAAAACACACTTTCCTTACTTAGTTCAAATGCTTTGTTGTATTTAGCACAATTCATCATATTGTGTTATTTAAAACACAAAATTCTACCTATCACTACTAGATCATATCAAAATTTCTCATAGACTTTGTGAAGGTGAAGAGGTGGAGCCACCATCACTTACCCTGATTCTGAGAACAGTATTGATAAGGGACAGTTGAATATTGTCAAGGAAGGAGCCAGAACTGTGACTCTCCAACTAATACGAGAGAGAGCTCAGCTGGAGAGCTTGGATAGAGAGGAGACTGGTTGGAGAGTCAGTGAGTGAGTACGTCGACCATTGCCCGAGCCGGTGCTCACAGTGGTGGAGAATTTGTGGCAGCTTGCTTGGCTGGAGACCAAGCAGCACTTGAAGTGTAAATCATATTGTAAATGTCATTTAATTTTCCCCCCTATTTGCTAGTCATATATTTCTTGCCAAGGAACAAAGAAGAGACCAAATGTGGACATGCTGGAATTTTTGTATAATGCCTTCACCACTAGCCTCTAGGTGTCTGACCAGCTATGGCTCAACCTTCCACCCATTCCAGTCTGGCAAATCAGACAGTACGGACCTGCCCTAAAGCTGGGATAGTGTATTTAGTGCCCTAATGTGCAGTATAGGGCTGTATGTATGAGTCTGGGATTCTGTTGCTACTGCATTTCTCCAGAGGATTTATTGTGGAAAGTAAGTCCCCACTCTGGCCAAACCCCTAGTCCTTATGTCCTCAATCTGAATGTAGCCAGTATAGTGATGGCTGAAGGGTCTGACTCTAGCATAACCAAGCCCTACCCTCCTGTTGCCCTCTAGAAATAAACCATTCTATCTGTCATTCTCTCAAACCAGTGGGATAAATAACATGGTACATGCCCCCTTCCTCACCCACCCTGTCTCTGTTTCACCCAGTCCCTCTTTCAGCTGGACAAGTCTTATCAGCCTAAGCTTCCCTGCCTTCCCCACCTCACCCCGTGCCTGCACCTGTTCCCAGAGCCTCTCGCTCCTCTTTTGGCACTTGGCCGGGTTCACAGGGATGGAGAGGTCAGCCTGGGGTGGGGGACATGGCTTGGCTGATATTGATATTGGCGTGTGAAGCACTGGACCCCATAACAAAATCAAATCGCTATATAATATCTCCTGCTCTGCATACAGTAACAAATGAGGTATGGGTCAAAAGCTGAACTTTCCACAATCTCAGCTGGTTCCAGTGAGCTACAAGTGAAAAATTAATCAACAAAATGCTAGAAGAAGCATTTCTAAAAGCATAAGCTATAAGCCAAGGGGGTCCTAGAAGTGGTAGCCAAAAAAAATGAATTACGTATTGCATACCTTCCCAATATCAGAACAGTATCATGCTTTTAAGGTAGCATTTATCGAGAAACTGCTGAGCTCACCAGATTTCTGAGTGTATGAAGAGGGAGAATGAGGTCATTTGAAGGTCCCAGGACAGAGAGGTTTACCTTAGAAGACTACATCGACCTAAATGCTAATGCAGCTGACTGTGATTAAAACCTATTAGGCACCAGTTATCTCGTTAGCATACTGCTGACTGGTCTCTTCTCTTTGATTTCCAGTCATTCTTTAACAACATTAACATTTCTGTTTGAAGAATTCCTAGAAGGCCTGGTAGGAAAAGTTCACCAAAATGTATTTATTTCCACTAGAATTCTGTCTTGCTCAACCCAATGTCCACATTCATGTGCAGAAACAACACTGAAGTCCAATTTAATTCCTCTCACTGAGTACATGTAGGTGTGGAGCTTAAAAAAGGGCATTTTCATCTCAGCTATGAGTTCAACTCAATAGATCAAGCACACGTGCTCTATATGGCCGAAAAGAGCCCTTTCTGGCTACGTTCATGGAATACATGTTGGCGAAAATGAAAAGAATTCATTTGTTGTCCATTTGCATCCTTCAGCTGTGCCACCGTAGTCTTTAGAGTAAGATTTTCCAATGTAAGAATCTTCTGATGCTACAGAAACTACCATTTGTCAACTGCACTGTGCACTGTATGTTGCTGTAGAAGTTGTGATTGTAGCCTCTCAAAAGAAGCTTTCATCAGAAGATTTAGTTGGTGCAACATTAACAAGTTGTAGTGTTTTATTTATTATCGTCCTCTGGATTTGAGTCAATGTCCTCCTTGTGGATGAATTTGTACAACAGGCTGTTTTAAACATTTTTTATATTACCTTTGAATAAAGACAAAATCCAGATATCCAACCCCAATTCTGGGAAGCTCAATGTTTTATTGCATGTGTATGACTGTAGAAGCCCTTTGGATCACTATTACAGTAGAGAGAACAAATGACTCCAATGAAGCAAAATTCAGCAGGGTGGCTGCCAAGCTGTTTAGATACTTTATCTCAGTTTAGCCGTTTTTCTCTGGCCTACACTATTATTAGCTTGGTTATATTCTCTTCATTTCAGTGCCTTTATTTTCCTGAGGTGGGAAATATGTACACAATCAATGCACACACATTACACCATACATTCAAAAAAGAGTTATATTTTTTCATTCTTTAACTCTACTCGACTAGAAGAGGCGCTGCGCCAGATGTCAGGATTGGTTGAAATCCAAAATTCTAAATGAAAAAAATACAGAGGAAAATATTTCAGAGCCTGTATTTTGTTCTGCAATACTGAATCTCACCTGTAATGATTCCACCAAGGATTGTAAATTGTAAATCGCTTACTGCCCTTAGAGTGCATGACTTGGAATCTAAAGGGTTGGGTTAAGGGACTAGGGTCTGGCATTATTATTACTATTATTATTATTATTATTATTATTATTATTATTATTATTATTACTTGCCTATCAGACGCTTATCATTTTGTGCATTCAGTCGGTTCTTTTTGTCTTTATATCTTCTCTTCTTAAAATAATATTGCAATTGTTATGTTTTTTTTTAACAAATGCCAAGACAAATCAAGCAGTTATTAATTGTCATTTGCTCAGTGAACTAAAACAACATTCTTCTAGGACCATGGGGCAACACAAAATTAAAAACAACACATGACTACATAACAAAACCTACACAAAGCAATGCAAAGAAAGATGTATGTTATATTTAGATTCCATGGAAAGCACTTATAAATAGTCTCACAATATTTGTATTATTATTATTTAGCTTCTCTTTTTTGTTACTTTTTATTCATCCATGGAAATACAGTAACCCCCGGCTTTTTGCGAGATCACCCGCATTCTGATGTGGTAAAACAAATGCCTAAAAACGCCCGCAAAAAATATGCTCCCATAACACTTTAATTTCACTTTAAACTCATTTTAAAGAAAATGTAAAGGTAAATCTGTATTCTCCTCTTTTGATTTAATTTACAGTAATAAAAATGCAGGGCAATAAGATGGACAAAAAAACAAGAGAAACACTGAGATGATCCACGAGGGAGATTCTGGTCTAAAGCTGCCACAGATGCTTCCAGCGGCAGCACAAAGGAGAAATAAAAAATCAGAATCAGAAAACTTTATTAATACCAGAGGAAATTAAATAAAAACAGGTTGCTACCGCTAGCTGTGTCACAAAAAAGTGGAGTATATTTGCAGTTTCTGCATTATTGTGGGAATTTCCGCGTATCATTATCAGTTCGGTTCTCAAAAAAATCTGCATTACACTGAATCTGTGACTGCTGATCTGCGTAAAAGTGGGTTACTGTATATTTATTTTTCTTTTTAAAATTCTTGTTGTAAGACAATGTAAGCGGAGGCTACATCTTGAAAAAGCCCATAAATATTAACACTGTAATCACAATTTCATCATGAGTGACGCTTTGCTATTGTTTTGTACCATAATAGGACATAAAAATAAGGCATAACATAATACAGATCCTCCAAGAAAACCCTTTTCACCACTTGATTAGAAAATGATGAGGCTCTGGAACACTGAATACCGATGGATCTGGCAGGTTAATGGGGTTGGAGTACAAAAAAACAAAAGATACACAACAGTGTGAACTTTCTGCTGAACATTAAATCTTACAGGCAACGAATGCTCTTAGTGTTATATATGCACACACACAATAAACAGCTTCCAGTATTTGAATAATAGTAAATGAATATCAGAAGTCGTGCTTTTGAGTGATTTAGTTCGCATTACTGAGCAGTTAAACAACAAACGTCAGAGCAGAAGCTTAAAAGGACGTCAGAAAATGAATGTGAAAGTGTGTGAATAGAATATAATGTGTATAATATGGAATGATTACTATTATTATTATTATTCAGTTCTTCGTAGGATCTGTCAGTGGATGCTCAGAATGTTCAAGAAAAGTTGAGAGAACTTCACGTAATCAGTTAAAGGTTTCCGCTACATCTATTTGTCCAGGCCAAGAGCCACTTAGGAACCAGGGTCTGTTTTTGATTCTGGATCTCTGTGATTTGATTTGATCTCAATCTTACTTTCATGTACATTTCAGATTTTCCAGTAATCCCCTTACCTTTCCCCTCCTCTGCAGTTTCGGGTGTAGACATAACTACTAAAAACAAGCAGTATGAACCGTAACAGTATTTCAAAGTGATTCTCAACTTTACTCTTGGAAGCATCACCCTCCCCCACCCCATCCCCGCCTACAGTGACGAGCCTAATGAGAAGTGTGCTCCTGGAGCAGATCTTCATGTTTATGCAGAGACCAATGATCAAGTCTTCCTCTCCCTGACATGACAGGGCCATTCGTGTCAGCCCTGGCAGTCGAGGAGCTTAAAACCGGAGCTGCTTTAAAGCACTCCAGCAAGTCAAAGATGCGAAGGTGCGAGAAAACATCAACTCATCTTTTTTTTTCCGGTCTCGATGGCGATAGTGTTCTCTGTTCCAGTGCTGCAGCAGAAGCAACGCCTCTCAGCGGAGAGAAATGTTGCCTCACACTCGCACTCAAATTGCTAGCTTCACCTCATTTGTTCTCGCTGCACCTTGTCAGAAGCCAGAAATAGACTGATTCTTCTTTTATAGCCAGAGCGAGGCTGGAGTCTGTATTGTGACTCTGGCTTTTCACATTCAGATGTTAACGAAAATGATTTGCTGTGGCTTTGTTAATAGTGTGTCATTAAATAATGTGGGGTTATGATATTCTGGTGATGCTCTATCAGCCATGACATTAAAAACCTCCTGCTTATTATTGTGTAGGTGCCCCTCACTCTGCAGCTATACAGCTCAAAACTTTCCTAACCTTGTTTGCAGTGTAGCAGTGCACATCATCGCATTGACACTATATTGTTGCCATGAAGAGGTTGTACAACAATGTTTATGTTGGTGGAACATCATACTACCTCCATAGCTTGTCTTCCTCCCATAGTGCCTCCTGGTGTGTCTTCCCCCAGCACAGATCTGGTCACCTTCAATTGCTCCTTGGTTTAGTTCTAATGCTCACATGCCCAATGGTTAGCATGGGTACTCTGACCGGTCTGCAGCTACGCAGCAAACTGTGATACACTGTGTTCCGGCATCTTTCTACCATATTCAGCAATTTCTGCTCGAGAAGATCTTCTGTGGGATTGGCCCAGACAGGTTAGCATCCATTCCCCTTTCACATTTGTGAGTCTTGGGTGGCCATGACCCTGTCATTGGTTCACTGGATGTCCTTCCTTGGACTATGTTTGGTCGGTACTGACCACCACATACCAGGAACCTTCACAAGACCTGCTGATTTGAAGAGGCCTAGCCATAACAGTTTGGCCTCAGATCTTTAAGTTCGTCCATTTTTCAGCTTCCATCACTTCAACTTCAAGAACTGACCATGACAGGTGCCTCTATAAGGAGATAATCAATGTTATTCATGTCACCTGTCAGAGGTTTTAATGCTGTGATTGATCAGATTAATGAAAAAAATGAATTATTATTGCAGGGCTGATTTTGGAATCACAGCTAATCCTTGCAGCCTGTAATTTACTGCTCTGTTTTAGATTGTGCTAAAAATGTCTTCTTTTCAAGCCCACTGAAGCAGCACCTGGTGTGTACCACCACATGCACATAAACATTGCAATACAAAAAATGAAAATTGCAATAGGGAGCTATCTTCAGTATCGTGGAGGATCTGGACCTGCTGTCCGCAGATGAGGGAGATGTAAGTACTTTCAAATAATGACTTTTGTGTTTCTATCTCAGTTAAGTATGTACTAGCTTGTTTGTTTCGTTTAGTTTTACATGCGTCAAACAAGCAGTGTAATGGGTGGGTGGAGCATGGGATGGGTGGGCGTGGCAAGAAACCACTTGTTTGAATGAAAGAGACAGAACCCTAAAACAGCTCGTTTTGAAATCGATCAAACTGTGGAGAATAAAGCTGGTGAATCTCTTTATTTGAGAGTGATTTTGTGCAAAGAACTCGGTGACCATGTTTTGTAGCCCATAGACCTTTTATAACTTTTTTTTCATGTGAGTTTTGCATAATAGGTCCCCTTTAAATAAAATGGCAACATTTGTGTTGCAGGCATCAAAATCTCTGGAGCTTATTATCACCACTGTTAAATATGTTTCTTCAAATGCACAATTTCTCATCAAATGTCCTTGTTTATATTTCAACAACTGTTTTGAAAAACTTCCCCTTTAAGGTTTAAACGATGAGACCCCAAAACACCAGGCAGTGCAGGATCCAGTAGGTTGATGGGGCTGGAATAAAATCATTTGCAGCTCAGTGTGAGGTTTCCCAATAATGTTGGTTCCTAGGTTTAATGAGTGTGTTAAGGAGGACATTAAGCATTTAACATTCCCTCTTAGATGGGTTTTCCTAAACTAGCCAATGGATTTGCTACAGCTTTCTTTAAGGGGTGAACAATCCCTGCAGTAGTGGCACATTCACAAGTGATTAACAGTGTGGGTTTTATCACACTCTCAAACGAAGATGAAAGTGAAGGTGTGTACAAGCCATGGCATGGAATAGTAGTGTTTCCACATTTTGCTGTGATATTTATATTCCTGCTTATAGGAAAATATTATTATGACATTATGACATTATTATACAGAAGAATATATCTTACCAGATTTCCAATCAGAGATCTAGCCACTTCTGGCGCCTAGTTTGGCAAATGCACTATAATCTATCATAATAACACATTAACAGTTTACATTTAACAGTACTGCAGTAGATATACATAGTTTATGGTCAGACATCCCTGTGGCTGTTGTTAAGAATGCATCCTAAGTGTGTGATGTGACCCAACAGCAAATCCTGATGTATATGCATGTGGTTCCATCTGTTGTTCTGTTGGGACATGCACTCTTTCTGCTCGATTTGCCACAGGAGTTCAGCTAAAGTTGAATCAGATGTGACGCGATAATGGCGTTGCTCTAGCAGAGGCTGTTCCTTTTCATTCCACCGTAAAACAGCAGTTCTAACACGGGTGTATTTCAGGCCTTTTAGAAGTCTAAAGAACTAGAGAACAAAAGCAAGGCCATGAAAATAATCACTAATAATCTACAGCCATCACTCGGCATACTCCACACTGTGGCCAAAATACAATTCTTAAGCTATTTTCTGATGTAAACATGCCCCACCCCTGGACGAAAACATGAATTGTGTGGACCAGATAGCTAAATTTCTTATTCAAATTCTAGCTTAGCAAGTAATTTTTGCAGTGAAAACTACACTTAATCAACTTTCTGGGATGCTTTTCCAATAGTCTCATACACAAGCATCAGCAGCTTTATTTATTTGTCTTAAGGCAGTTTTCTATTGGTATTCTATCGGTGCTGTACCTGAAACATACTGTGACAACACAGAACTGGCAACATGCTTTGATTTTTCAGTGTATCCCACCTCAGTAATGGTGTTTCTCATGTTCTATTCTCACCCCAAAAACCACGTCCAGGGAGTTGAACCAGCAGAAAGTTTTTTGCATGGACAGTAAAAACAGTAGCCTCTTTCCATGTTGTGGCGACATTTCAACCAATCAGAAAGCAGTGAAGCAGGCAGGTTGGCTTCGGCCCGCTTTTGTCGCTGCCGTCAAGCAGCTCGGGTTTGGCTTGGGTAGTTGTCCCTTTATTTGTAATGGAAAAAGATTTGTTTACAGTATGGCATGGTTCTTTGTGGGAATGGAAAAGTGACACAAGAAAACAATTTCAGTTAATGGAAAAAGCATATATTCAGTCAGGGATATCCAAACTTTTGCTTGCTACTATGTGTCCATTCCTGAGGACGGCCAGAGTCCCAAGAGGTGACGCAGCATTGCAGAGGCATCGCGCTGTGTGATATGGCGGGGGTCCAGCGCAGTGGTCAGCCTGGGGCTCTAAATAAAAGGTGCATCATGGTAATGTATCCTGACTTTTCACATCTGACACCTTTCCAGGAAAGAGCAAGAGAGATTTCATTGAGCGAGAGACAGGCAGGGAAAGGGACAAACATATCCTGCATACAAAATTTACTTCAGTGGTTTCTGCTTAACTAGTGAAAAGGCTGGCTGGATTCCAGTGTGTCTAAATACTGAACGCTTGCTGGGATCCTGTGGAAACAGTAAAATACGAGTCGCTCAATAATGTACATTTAATACGACCATCATGCATCATATCCACTTTTCAACCGAGCGAGGTCATTCAAATTTGTCTTTACCTTCAAGCTCCACTGACGTTTTTGGGAATAAATTATGCATGAAAATTTGTTTTTTTTTTCATCTTTTGACCTTTCTGCATGGTCTCTGAAAACTTATTTTCTATCCGAGATACGAAGATGAGCAAAATGTATCTATGGTTACAACAATTTTGCTTCTGGCCTGAAAGTTTTTGTTACACTGCACAAATTTGAGACTTTTAGCTTGGGTTTCATCCTGCTATTTGTGTGATTTTGCATGATGTGCCTACGTCCATCCCACTATATCTGTGGTATAACTGTCTTAGCACTGGCCGGATTATCAGTGTGATGTCACAGCCCTCCCTGAGTCCAAGAGAGCATTACTGGTCTTGCATATTCTAGTTGTGTAGAATACCCACCCCCATCACCTGTATAGTGTGTGCTGTGTAGTCTGTTAGTTGGTCGAAGAGAATCGGCTGATAGACATGATGAGCTGTTCAGTGATGTTGTGTTAGCAGGTTTGAAAAGTCACAATGGTTGACTGGTGACTTTGCATCACCCTCCAAGTGTTGGTACTACACTATATGGAGAAAAGCAAACTTGTTTTTTTGAAGGGCTTAGTCTTAATACTTCAGCAGACCAAGACATTTGTGCATGAACGGGTACAAATTTCCCACAGAAACTCCAAAATCTGCTAAAAAGTCTACCAAGAAGAGTGGACCAACTCCATATTAAAGTTGCAAAGGGGGACCACCTCCATATTAAAGTCCCTGTTGGTGTAAAGGTCAGGTGTCCCAATACTTGTGTCCATAAAATGTATATATGGACATGAATATATATATATATTTATAAGTGAAACAGCTGCTGTATAGTGATGTGATGTGGTTTGGAAGAGAAAATATGCATCTACTTGCTATTAGTTTATTATTGTTTTTATTAGTAGTAGTAGTACTAATAGTGGTCGTAGTAGCAGTATTATACTTTTGTTTTGCAAGACGAGCAAAAAACAACATTGTGGCACCAGAGAACAGGAACTGTTTATTTTTTCCTTGGTCTAGTACTGGAAGGTCCAGTTTTCTGGTCTGCTGGGTGAGTTCACCACAAGGCTAAACACTTTGCACACAAATCCTGTATCTCAGTTTAAAACACACACCAACGCTCTGGCTCTGTCAAAAACACAGAGACCCAGAGCAAACAAAGGTGTTACGCATCTTTTTCTCATCCTGGAAAGCGATTCCTTTAATTTCACAGAGCCCTCTCTGTTAACCATAACATTATCTTGAAGCAGTTTTAGCACTTCTTGAAGGCCGCTCACAAACACTTACCCTGATGACATTTCTGCATCGCTTCAGGTCAGGAGCGGTAATGAAATCTGACATTTATTATTAAATGACGCTTCAGTTGCCTTCTTTACATGGGAAGCATTAGCAGGCTCTCCAGCGCCTGAGCTCAGACCTTCAGAGGCCTGCAGCTCATGAAAGACACGGCCGAGGCTCGACTGGCCGCTCGCGCCGAGTTCGATTCCGTATCGATTGCCCACGCATTCAGCGTGAAAGTGCTCCAATTTGAAGAGACGGAAAATTTTGAAGGGCGTCATACACTCGGAATGAACTGGTGGCTAATCAAAACCTGAAAAGGACAAAGACATGCCATTCACCACCACGCCAACACATGACCAAATATTTACAGCTACACACATTCCAACCCAACAGTGTGACCGTTTACTCCATACAAAATCATTTGGTTTTTGCTTGTGTAATGTGTGGGAGTGTGTCTGAGTAAAATCTGCAGGTCACTGTTGTTTTATACACTATTGACCAACACTTGATTCAAAACTTCAAACAAACAAATGTTTGGAGAAAATAAATAATACATATAATGATTTATATGTTGGAAATGTTCAGCTACACTCTTACATTATTTTACAACTGCAGCAATTAAAACAGTGATGTTAAGAGCAGAGATAGAGAGAAACAGTGAGACAGTTTGTGGCAGTGGGTGTGTGTGTATGTGTGTGAGAGAGAGAGAGAGAGAGAGAGAGAGTGCAGTAGTGTTTGTAGAGCAGCTTTGGTATGTATTCCAGCAACTTCACTCCTGATTCAGTTTCTGATGGATGAAACAGTCACACA
>JBBJLR010016754.1:0-13373 GCA_037577145.1 Brachypetersius gabonensis
CTCTCCTTCTCAGGCTTACGGAGGTATATGGCAGCTTTGCCATAAACGGCCATCTCCGCGTCCGTACTCATGGTGGCGGCTTACTGAATAGAATAAGAGAAATAAAATTATGCTTGACAGTGGATTTTATTTTATTCTATGTTGAATTTTCTTTATTTTAGTGCTAAAGTATGACAGGATGTTTCCATACCATGATGCAAATACATTTGAAAAACTACTGTGATTTAGTTTTATCACAACGGTTCTTATCCTAGCAGCAAAATGCAAATGAAAATAACACTTACTGATTTGAAGCTACCTTTACTATTAACAATTAAAATGGCCAATTATCAATTAAGTTAGATGTTAAGAATAACTAATAATGCTTAATAATAGAAATCAAATATATCTCACGTTTTGTTTCCTGCCTGGGACCAGATGAAATTTTCACACCCTTTGAAATGATAGAGCAGAATAACAGACAGTTACTTTGAGTTCAAATGTATTATCTCAAAGTTAAGTAGAAAAAGATATCGGTCACACATAGTACACCCTCTTACCTCTGGCAAGAACCTCTCTGGTCTCCTCTGCAGCCTTTGCTGCTCCCCTCAGGCTTATATTGTGTTCAGAGTGCACACTAAGCAGAATCCATTAAAGGCGAGCTCATACCTTTCGATTTATTTTGGGAGTCCAAATTAAAATGTGAATGATACCCTGAAGTGAATTCTCTTCTGGTTAAAAGAACAAATGTGTTACAGAATTTTCTTACAAAAATAACAGAATGTATTCTTTTTGTTGTGTGTCTTCTTTTGTTAATATGCAGAGACTGTCAGACAGCAAACTTCAATCATGCCAAAAATATTTTTTTTCTTTGCTAATGAACCCATACATGATACTTTATATGCTTCCATTATTCCAGTCTCTCCTTTGAATATTAATAAAAATGCCACATGCCAATGCAGTTTTCTCTTAATGCAAGACGGAGGTAAATACTTTTTTAATGAAGAAATATTACTAAATGCTCTTCATTTACTAAATATTCTTTACTTCATATATTGGTTACTACTTTAAAATCTATTATTATGTTGCTGAACTTCTGTCCATCGAGACCCACAATTCCTTTTTTGGATAGTGACATGCCTTCAGTTTAATGACCACATTCCAAAGTGGCATTCATGGCTTGGCATGTAGACAAGTGTCAAGGGCAGCATATTAAGAAATATGCCTTAAGTCATTTTTATCTGTATTAGTATTCAAATTTTTTAATCAGTTTGGCAGTTTAATATGTAGCAAAATCACCAGGTTTGGATTCATAGCCTGTGGTTTGGATGGACTCCTGACAATTATTTGTGTGCAAATATTAGACAACACACGGTGGTATAAATTAGAAACATGTAATATGATTCCTTTGAACAGGCCTATTCATTTTATGACCACTTGAACAGTTCCTTACAGGGAAAAGGTTGTTATTAATATAGCACAGGCTATACCTATTTCTGTTGTCCTCACTGAAACAATTGATGTCAGTAATTTATTTACCCAAAGTCAGCTCATTCTTGTCTTTTCCACAATTTTTTCTTGGTTGACTTTCAAACAACGTCCTTGGTGACTAAATATTGTGTCGCAGTAGTTCTTATCTGTGGTTTCCAGCAAATATTATTTTCCATATATAAACACCAAAGATTACACGTAAAGATCCCTTTAACTTCTGCATTCTCACTATTCATTTGTTCACATTACATTACATTGTAGTCCGTGTTTACTACTTTTATTTTCATATTTATATTCTTTATAAAGTGAATTGTCATTTTCACCTACTGAATTATGCATGACTGAATGTGAACTAAACTGACAAACAGTAGTTTCCCCCCAATAGTTAATTGTGTGTCTATATAAGGGTGTGTGAGTGAATGTATGTGAAGACAGGTGTGCAATTCATTAATTCGTTCATTCAAGGTTAGATTGACCCAGCTTCAATTTACTCTGCTTGGCCTTTGAAAAATAACTTGAAAACTTGCATTTTTACAAATCTTTTATCATCTAAGTATTTTGCCATTAAAAAGGGTTTGTTAGTGTTTATTTTCTTTTTTGAGTCATTATTAACCTATTATGCAACCAGCATAATGGCACAAGTAACTTGGCTCATGGGTCTAAGTTCATAAAAGTTAAGCTCAGTAATTTTACTAAATTTATCAACATATCATCCATCTCTAGCTGCTGAAGATGTTAGGCTCTTCCTGGTGTAGCAGAGAAGAAAATGCTGTGTGCTTTGCTATTATATGTACATAGTTAAGTGTAATTTCATCAACAACAAGAACATTATGGGAAGAAATCTTTATTTTGAGCTGCCTGGATATATACGTATTTGTTTTGTTACATTATAAAAGCACATTTGTCTCCTGCCTTAGGTGAAACACCAGTTCACAAAAACTTTAGGACAACTAAAATTCCCAGTGATCCCCCATAGGACTGACAGTCATTTAGTCCAGATTCGGGGAACTTTATCACACAGTTTGCCAAATAAATTGGCAAATGCATTGCTAGTCAGTTACAACCATAGTATGTCGCTACAACAGACTCATGCACATGCTGCAAGCACAAGTCAGGATCGTGTTCAATTGAAATGAAGTTGGCTATGACATCAGATGTCACTGAACCCTCATATTTTAGAGGAGATGGTTCTGTCAATTAGTCTGTTCATGAATGGAAAGAGCTATTGGGGAGATATCTATAGAAATAAAGAATACCAGTTAAGGAGCATGCCCAAGAGGCAATGTCAAAATTCTTAGGAAACGTGACCTTATGCAGTGATCTATCAAAAACCCAGAGATTATTACTGATGTACTCAAGAAGCATATTAGTGAGTGATGTGTTTCTACTCTACCAGCAACAGGTAAAGTTGAAATGGGATAATGGGTTTGTCTAAACAAAGCTGTTGTGGCCTAGTGGTAGGGTATTTGCCTCTGGTGCAAGAGGTCATGGGTTCGAATCCTATCTTCAGCACGCCACCACTGGGCCACTGAGCAAGACCCTTAACCCCAAGTTGCTCCAGGGAGACTGTCCCCTGTACTTAAGGAATGGAAGTCCCTTTGCATCTGGTAAATGTAAATGTAATCAAGGAAGTGGCAATAATGTTTGTGAAGCACTGCCCTGATACAGTACTGTCAGTTATTCTAAAAGCCTTTGGTGATTTTAGTGGCTCTTCGCTCTTTGTAAGTGAAGCTATTGACATAGTCAGTTTTCGTTTTGCTCTTCACAGACGGTCCCTATGCTCTGCTCTGACAGCGGACTGCTCATAGGGAACAATGTTATCCGTATTTCTTTAAATACATATTGTTTGGACGAAAATCCTGTTGTAGCTCATTGTATACCATATCGCTGTTGAATAAACCCGTACGTTGTGTTGTAAGAGCGTTTTGTTTAAGATTTATTGAGCCACGAAGTGCGAATCTGTCAATTTCTTTCCAACTTTACTTAACTGTTTGAGAGCTCCTTCAGCATGAATGGCGCCAAAACATAAAATGCGCGCGAGACGTCAGTGAACAAACGCTTTGCACTCTTCTTTTCCTGTTGGTTCCGATGTCAGACTGAATTTCCGAATTAATTTCAGACTGAATTTGTCCAAGTGAAATAGCCCACTTCAAATGGCAACGTTGAAATTAAGGCACTAAATGATACCGGGAGAATAGGTTTTTAATTTTTAATTATTTTTTTGCTGAATTTGATATTCTGAATATTTTTTATATTGAATATTTAATACTGTAATTACAATTTAAATAAACCAACCATGTTTTTTATTCAACTGCAAAAAATAAATGTTTTTTTTTTATCAATGTTTTTCTTTTGTCACTAATTTACTTCCATAAGGGTGCCAACTTTGAAAGTGAACTCCTTGCAGAGTTTATTTGGCGTTCAGGATTTGGCAAATCACATACAACAGCATACCAAAGGAGAGAAGGGCAAAAACAAGTTGGCAGATAAGTGGGATGCTACCTTACACAGTGTCATAGATAGGAAACCAGAAACCCGCATTTGCATAATATCTGCAGTTGTCGACAGGAATTTGCTTTTGTATGTGAGCATTTTACCCCTTCAATCAGTTGCAGGTGATACAGCCAAAAAAGATAAATGAGATGATTCAAGTCGGTCAGTATTTGATGATTCTCTTAGCAGTTTGACCCACCACAACCCTCCTCCGTCCTCCCTCGTTGGAGGACAACTTTATTTTTAATTCCAGCTTTATACATATTTTAAATAGAATTTACATTTACATTTTGAGGATAGGATAAAGACACAAGACACAGTGCAGACAAGAGACAGGACAGACAAGATAGCCCATAATGAAAGCCAAGAGTGACTGTTGGAGATACTAAAACTGGTCAGAAGGAATATACATGGTTACAAACTGTGTTTGGTTGGATTTGAAAAAGGATATGAATGTTTTCCAGATGTCTTCCACGGCTGACAAATGCTTGCTTTGGTAAACGTAATTTTTTCAAATGAGATGTATTCCGAGATTAAGTTGATCCAGTGAGTGATGTGACATGAATTCCTTAATTTCCAGTTCTGGAGGACTACTAAGAGCACCTAACTCATCGTTTTACGCAGAAATCTCCACAATAATGCAGAACCTTGCTTTTTTGTGGAAATACGTTTTTTTATGCATTTTAATTATAATTTATTAAGAAAAAATGACTAAATTTGTAACATAAATAGTAGGGATGCACCGAAATGACTTTTTAATTTTTTTTGGGCCAAAACCGAAAATAAGGAAACACTTGGCCGAAAACCAAAACCAAAACACTGAAAGAAATTATTAAATTATTAAAATAAAATCTGTCATAAAACATATTTTTTAGCATTCAAACAATGCACAATATAAAATAACATTTGAAATAAAATATTTTACTTGGCGACCCCTCATGAATAGCCTAAAAGCAAGATAGCTGAAATAACTGATTATTTTCTCTCATAAAACAAGTGAATTCAAGTGTTTTTTAATATTCTGAACGAAGTGCATGAACACAGTGCATTCAGAACAAGTGCTTTAAAACCGTTGAAAGATAAATAACATTATATGTAGGTCTTTAACACAACAAAGACTGGCACAGCCCATATATTACCTGGAATCACTAGAAAACTTTCTTGCCTTTTCAGAAACACAGACGCAGTGAGTGTGCAGGAAGGGTCTGGGCTCTTCTCTGCTTCATACTGTGCATGACAATCGAGATGTTTTGATTTTATATGATAAATTAATCCCGACGTTGAGAAAGTATTTGTGCATGCACCCCCTCTAAAAATTTCAGCTTTGCCTGTACAAAAGCCTTTCCTCGTGTCTTCCTTAGATATTTCGAAATGTGCCACATTGCAGACATGTTGAATCTAATTCAGTCTGGTGCGTGCAGGTTGCAGTTGTTAATTGCGTCATCACTGTTTCGGTAGAATTTAAAAAAATTCAGCTAAATATAAAATCAGTGTAGGGGGTGGCGTGGCCACATCCAGATACCTTCCGGACCGCTCCATTCAGACTGTGCTCTTTATATATTTTTTTTATTTATTTTTGTTGCATTTCTAATTGTGTTTCAGAGAATTCCATATTTTTAAAAGCAATTTATTGTTTATAATGGGGGCGGCACGGTGGCGCAGGGGTTAACTCTGTTGCCTCACAGCAAGGTCATGGGTTTGACTCCGGTTTCCTCCTACCACCAAAAACGTGTGCTTTGGGGACAGGCCAATTGAGCACTCTAAATTGCCCCTAGGCATAAATTGTGAGGTGTCTGTCTCTGTATGTGGCCCTGCGACGTGCTGGCGACTGTCAAGTGTGCACGCCTCCTTCGCCCATTGCAGCTGGGATAGGCTCCTGCCCCCATCCCGAGTACGGGAAAAAGGGGTAGATAATGAATTAATGGATGGATGCAATGCATCGGACAGCTCTTCTACTTCCGAAAGCACAGATTGCCAGTCTACCCCTGACTTATCTTCAGCGTTTCTCTTGATTTTCGTTTTTTAAAACCCCAGTAGTTTTATTGCTGTAATGTAAATTAAATTGTCTCTACAATAAAACGCGCAGCTGATGAACAGTAAATTATTGTAAAAAATTATTGGTGATTACCTCTACATTTTACTGTATTTTTATTACTAAAAACGGCACTAATATTTAGGGTTTACACTATAACAACAACGCGGTTTTCATTATAGGCGGGTGCTCTTGGAACGTAACGCAATGCATTACTGTATATACATTAAGGGTGTTGAATTAACGCACTCATTCTTATTACAGGAAAAATAACGCCTCATAAAAAATATCCGCTAAATAATCGCACCGTGTGACTTTGAGCACAGGTGTTCTGTAAAGTGAAGACGAGAATGTTTGGCTATATGTAGGTTATAATGAATGTAGGTTATACAGCACAGAGGCTTCATTCAGATGTGTCATCATGGCCATGTCCTCAACCTTGTCGAACTTTGGAGGATTCATGGGGCTGACGTCATCCTCCTTAACTGTTCTCTCCTAATACAGAATGAGATCATGTTTATTTAGTTTTGATAGATTTTAGATAGCCAGGGTAAGATCAGGTATATTTCAGCAATAGTGCTCACCTTCTTGCTCTCCAGCAGTTCCACAGTGACTTTACCACCATCACAACGGTTCTTATTCTAGCACCAAAATGAAAATGAAAATAACACTTACTGATTTGAAGCTACTTTTACAAATTACAATTAAAATGGACAATTATCAATTAATTGAAAGTTAGATGTTAAATGTTAAGAATGACTTATAATGCTTAATAAAAGAAATCTTGCCTGGGACGGGATGGAATTTTCACACCCCTTGAAATGATAGAGCAGTATTACTTGCAGTTTCTCTGAGTTCCAATGTATTATCTCAAAGTTAAGTAGAAAAAGATATCAGTCACACCTAGTATACCCTCTTACCTCTGGCAAGAACCTCTCTGGTCTCCTCTGCAGCCTTTGCTGCTCCCCTCAGGCTTATATTATGTTCAGAGTGCACACTAAGCAGAATCCATTAAAGGCAAGCTCATACCTTTTGATTTATTTTGGGAGTCCAAATTAAAACGTGAATGACACCCTGAAGTGAATTGTTTTCTGGTTAAATGAACAAATGTGTATTTAAGTTACAGCATGTATTCTTTTTGTTACGCACAATTCCTTTTTTGAATAGTGAGATGCCTTTAGTTTAATGTAGTAAAATCCCCAGGTTTGGATTCATAGTCAGTGGTTCAGATGGACTGCTGGCATTTATTTGTGTGCAAATATTAGACAACACACGGTGGTATAAATTAGAAACATGTAATGTGATTCCTTTGAACAGGACTATTCATTTTATGACCACTTGAACAGTTCCTTACAGGGGAAAAGGTTGTTATTAATATAGCACAGGCTATACCTATTTCTGTTGTCCTCACTGAAACAGTTGATGTCAGTAATTTATTTACCCAAAGTCAGCTCATTCTTGTCTTTTCCAAAAAAATTTTTTTTTTCATCTATGTTTAATCAATGTTGACTAAATATTGTCTCACAGTAGTTCTTGTCTGTGGTTTCCAGTGAATATTATTTTCCATATTTACTCCAAAGATTAGATGTAAACATCCCTTTAACTTCTGCATACTCACTATTCAATTTTTTGCATTACATTACATTGTAGTCAGTGGTTACTACTCAGTGTTTTTGATTTTTATGGTTATAGTCATTATAAAGTGTATTATGTCATTTTCACCTACTGAATTATGCATGACTAAATGACAAACAGTAGTAATCCCCCAATAGTTAACTGTGTGTCTATGCAAGGGTGTGTTAGTGAATGGTTGTGAAGACAGATGTGCAATTCATTAATCATTCATTCAAGGTTTAATTGACCCAGCTTCAATTTACTCTGCCTTTGAAAAATATTTTTACAAATTTTACAAATGCCTTTATCATCTAAGTATTTTGCCATTAAAAAGGGTTTGTACTTCAGCGCGCACATCAACAAAACATCCACATACTGTTACAAACGCTGCTCTCGGGAAAAATGTATGTTTAAAATAAATTTTTTCAAAGACGTATTATAAGTGTTAGGGGACTCAAAATACCCCTGACAAAATCTTGTACGTGTATGACTTCTCTTGCGCGACGCAAAACTGACTGTACGAAAGTATAGGGACAGTGAAAAATGCATTCGCCAGATCACTCACAAGAACTCAATGCCACATCAGACGGAAAGAGCTCTGTGCAGTAATCACAGCTGGGTCACAACCCTCAATCAAACCAGCATCATGCTTGCCTTGTACCCACAAGGAAGCAGGAAGTAAAACCAATTTACTCTCCTCTTTCTCAGAAAACAACAACCACAACAAAAAAAAAACCCCAAAAAAACCCAAAACCAATATGTTATTCATACTGACCCCCATACAGTTTCCCTCCGGGCTAGTGGGGTACTACTCCCATCTGCAATTGGTTGGCCAACCGCTTGCAGATGCTCTCTTAGTTATGTTTTACACAAAGCCAGAAAAGAAAATGTATTTTGTTTAATACACTGTAACTTTTCCTTAATTTTTTTTAAAGCCCAGTGCTGTTCATTGCTATGTCAACTGAAAACCAGATGCTCATACACTGTTCCTTGTACTATTATAGAATTGGATCACACGTAATGTTATGATAATTTACTGCAAAATATCACTATTAATGCCTGGTAATAAGCTGGCATGCAGGAATTATTCACCCCCTTATATACACATATTCATACATATAAACTGTTCAGTCACTTGTTCTCTCCACATTGAATATCCTCTATCAGATATTATTATTATTATTTTTCCTCATTCACCTAAAGCTGCCTCAAGTGTGTGAATTGTAAGTGTGTTGGCCATATGTTTCTTTCCACTTCCTCCATTCTTGCTTCTTGTAGATGTTCTTCAGAGCCTCCTCCAGCTCTTTTATTCGACTCTCAGTGTCTCTCAGCCACTCATGGTCACTGGACTCTGGACACTCTTGAGGCCAGTGACTCTCTTGTTCAGACTCATCTCAGGCCTGTCTGCAATTTGGGCATTCCCGAGACCTTGTCCGTCGTGCTTCTCCCCCTCTGCCTCTACCCCTCATTTTGCTGCACCTCTGAACTATGCCTTGCGCTGATCCGAGTGTTAGACTCTCACTCGAGGTCTGTAGAGAAGCGGGGTGGGGGGGGGGTTGCCCTTCATCCGCTGTTTCACTTCTGCTTCTGGCTGGCTGCTGTGGGGATGGAGACTTGTGTGCTTGGTTCGCTATGCTGAATTCATTGTATAGTGGCCAGCGGAAAATGTGTAATGTCTAATATAATATGTGATTGTATAGTTATTTAGCAGCAGTAAAATACATTAACTGTAATTAAAATAAAATCCCAAACTCTCTTAATGTATCTAGATTAAATCAAAGTATATTCCCAAATTTTAGCAGATTCTAACTGCTTCACAACGTACTTGGATTGCATCATACACGTGGACGTATAACAGGAACCTCTACCTCTCTTTACTGTTATGACCACCCATAATTCACTATCACCAGTGAACCTTAATACCCAGTACAATATGGCTCCAGAAACCTTGTACCTCTCAACCCTCTTTGCTTTAATACTGGTAGCGACCCAGATGCAAAGGAAAAATAAGAGCTTAGAAAACCCCACTATTCCAGGCTGGACCTCTTGCCCATACAAATGCTGCCTTGAAATAGGTTTCTAACCCCGGACTCACCTGTCAGAGTCCCTTATGTCCAAGTTTTCTGGACTCAGACCAGTGGAACCAGAGCAACCACACCTCAGCTTTGAAGTGAGCGAAGGATTCTCTCACCTTGGGATGGGGTGGGGTAAGTGTAACCCCCCTCTTCGCCCTCAGCGCTGGAGCGGCCCACGGAGGATCCCCCTCTCCGTCCCTGAAGTCTTTTCGCAGGGCTTGAGAGATTGGGTTGACGTCCATCCCAGGATCCAGCCGTCAGGTCGCTCAAGTCGTGAGGTCCCATCTGGGATGCCAATTTGTCGGAGCGGAGAATCAGCAAACAGACAAAGTCTTCACTCAAACAAAGATTTATTTAATCTGCAGACGAAGAGAGTTATTTGTCACCCAGGGCAGTCCTGGATTCTGAAGTTCTCTCTGAATTTGTCCTTCGCAGAGGACTTCTTATACTTTCAAAATGACCATTCACCTTATCAAACATGGGCAGAAACCATGGCGCCTCCCCTGCATCCCCATGGTGACCACCCTGAAGAAGTGCTTTCTGGTCTACACAAAACACCTTATCTAAACTCTTTAGCTCGAAAACATAGTGTTTACACAAAACAACAACCTTGATTTAATCAGGTCACCCTAGACTTGTGCAACCTTAATCATTAGCCAGCAGAATCACCCTTAATATGAGTATAACTAGAAATAATCATCTGAATACCAATATTTATACACAGAAAAACTGCTTAGGCTGTTATCAGTTCAAGGATGGTCCGACAGGGCTCTGTACCTAGGAACCCACAATAAAGTCCCTTATCACCCCAGAATGCGTCAGCTCGGTGCCACTTCGTCAGCTAGTTAGGATGGAAAAACACAGAGACCCTCACAATCATCCCTGAACCTTGCTCTAGTACCATAAAGATAGGTTTCTGAGCGCCCCTTAGTCTGTACAGACAGGAAGTCTTAGATACCCATCAGGCCATATTTTCACAAAATAACATGTCTTAAGAAATCATGTTCTTCATGTCAGCATAAACCGTTCAATCCATGTGAATCATAAAGAATCAGTTGAGTTTAGTAATCATATTACTGGATATACTGATTTCCTCTTACAATATATGTGATTACAACACAATAAATGCAAATTTCACTGACATTACTTTCTTATTTTGAGGTTGCATATTATCATAATATGCAACCAGCATAATGGCTTAAGCAACTTGGCTCCTGGGTCTAAGTTTATAAACCTTCCTAAGCTCAGAAATTTTATTAAATTTATCAGCATCATCCTCTGTAGCAGCACCTAGAACCACTCCCAACATGAATAAAAAATAACACTCCAAAATTGTAAACCTTACACACATTCTGGAAGTGTGTAGTTGTTTAAATAGTTGTTTGATGAGACAGTTTTAATCCTGTTAAAGACTGGAGGAATAAACCTGGAGGAAAAAGCTGGAGGAATAAACCTTGAGAGTAGGGATGAGTATTGGTAAAAATAGAGATGAAATGCAAGTTGCTGTCTAATATCTGGTTGGTCTTAATGATTCATATTACATGAATACTTCTGCCAGAACAACATAACTCAGAACTGAATTTGAACTATATTTAACACTAAAATTTGTAGAAGGAAAACCCTACGGTGGCCCAGAAGGGCCAACATGAATGCAAAAGCCACAACACGAATGCAAAAGTCACAACACAAATGCAACAGCCACAACTTGAATGCAAATGCCACAACTTGAATGCAAAAGCAGCAACACGAATGCAAATGCCGCAACACAAATACAAAAGCTGCAACACGAATGCCAAAGCCGCAACACAAATACAAAAGCCATAACACGAATGCAAAAGCCACTACACAAATACAAAAGCTGCAACACAAATGCAGAAGCCACAACACAAATACAAAAGCCGCAACACTAACGCAAAAGCCACAACATGAACGCAAAAGACGCAACACAAATGCAAAAGCCACAACACAAATACAAAAGCCAAAACGGAAGTTATGCCAACAGTAGGTTACACCCCAGTGGAAGTGAGGATCATTACTGCTGGCGGACGGATGTACGACATTGGAGAAGTAAGTGAAACGCTGAGGCTAGAAAACATCTATTGATGCAGTGTTTTACATTATCCCTTACATAAACACACCACAGTGAATAACATTTCTCATTATGACAGGCATCAATAAATGTGCGTCTTGAATAGGGATGGGTATTGTTAAGGTTTTAATGGTATTACTACTTCTATCGATACCACTTATCAGTTTGGTACTTTTATGGTACTCTTATCTGTACTTTTTGTTGTGTTTTTTAATTAAAAAACCAAATCAAATTGAGAACAGAAATAATACTATTTTTTAAATGTAAAATAATTATCTACATCTATATGGGACAGTATGAAACAATTTTGTGCGAAAATTAGGGTAAACAGAGCTAAAAAAAAAAAGAAATCATTATTCTGAGCTGCCTTGATGTATACGTATTTGTTTTATTGCGTTATAGAAGCACGTTTGCATTTTCTTTTGTTGCCAGCCTTATGTGAAACACCAGTTTACAAAAATCTTAGGTCAACCAAAATTCCCTGTGACCCCCCACAGACCTCACAGTCATTCAGCCCACATTTGGGGAACTTTTTCACACAGTTTGCAAAACAAGTTGGCAAAAGCATTGCTAGCCAGTTACAACCAGAAGTAGTATGTCGGTACAACAGAAAGTCTCATGCACATGCTGCAAGCACAAATCAGGCTTGTGTTCAATTGAATACTATTGAAATGAAGTTGGTTGTGAAATCAGATGTCAAGGAACCCTCATATTTTAGAAGAGATAGTTCTGACAATTAGTCTGTTCATGAATGGAAAGAGCTATTGGGGCGATAGCTAGAGAAAAAACTAATACCAGTTAAGGGGCATGCCCAAGAGGCAATGTCAAAATTCTTAGGAAAGGCAAGAGATATTGTCAAGGTAACCTCATGCAGTGATCTATCAAAAACCCAGAGATTATTACTGATGTACTCAAGCAGCACATTAGTGAGTTATGTACTTTTCCTCTACCAGTAACAGGTAAACTAGCAATGGGATACTGGATTTGTCTAAGCTGTTGATGTCGTCGACGATTGTTTGAAAGGGCAAGGTAGAAACACTGAAGACCCAAGCAAGGAAGTAGCAATGACGTTTGTGAAGCACTGCCGTGGTACAGTACTGTCAGGTATTTTTCAAGTACAAAACCGCTGGAGGACTGTTGGAGACTGTTGGAGAGATATAGCAGCACTTGGTTGAGCACCAGCACCATGCTGGTAGAGTAGTTAAAGGTGTTAACCGATTGATTGAATCCATGTTACAACAGCCTGTTTTTCTTAAAGGAATTTATTCATTCTTTGATGTAACTTCCATTTAGATAAATGGGTTGAGTATAACACAGCTTGCTTGAGTGTTGTCTGTGCGGAAGAGGAATCTGATCTTTTGTTTTTAGACCTAGTGGTTGCATGTATAATGTAAATAATAGAATACCTAGGACATAACCATGTGGGACTCCATATTTTACTTTGGTTTGTATTGACATTTTACTGTTCACACACCATAACTGCTGTTGGTCAGTCAGGTGTGATCTAAAGCAGGACAGGGTTACTGTGACGGTCTCGGACTATTCTGCCCTGGTTCCCGGTCACGTGCCGTTTTTTCTATGTTTTGTTGGTCACGTGCCC
>JBBJLR010016765.1:0-11177 GCA_037577145.1 Brachypetersius gabonensis
AAGCTCTGGACGTAAACATGAACTCTTACACTCGTCATCCTTCCTCCAGCCACATTCGCCTCGGCTTCGCCGTGACATTTGGGATGGTTAAATATGCTGTAAAGGGACTTGAATCAGACAGCCGTTTTTTTTTTTTAAAGCTCTGATTGCCTGTCTCCCCCTGACTCATCTTCATTGATTCTCCTGTTTTCGTTTCGTTTAGTACTACTTTAGTATGTTTCAGGATTCCATATTTTTTATTAAAATTATTGTTTATAATGTTTGGGTCTCAGCCGAGAAAGACAGGCCGACTACCGCCGTGCATCGGACAGACTTTTTTTTCCCCAGAGATACAGATTACCAGTCTGTCTCTGACTCATCTTCAGTGTTTTTTAAACCCCAGTAGTTTTATTACTGTACAGTAAATTAAATTAAAAGAGGCGGTTGAGTTCAGTCGCTGTCCAATGTCTGTGTCTCTGTACAAGACGCGTCGCTGAACAATATATTATTGAAATGTAAAAAATATTGGCCATTACCCCTACATTTTACTGTATTTTTTTTTACTAAAAACTACACTACTTTATTACTGTATGTACCTGTTTATACCAAATAAAGTGCCCTTGTATGAATCACAGTACACACCTGTATGTGCATACCTAATATTTTCGTTAAGAGTAATGTATTAAACTGAGTTTAAAATGAAATTAAAGTGTTCTGGGGGCACTTTTTTAGGCTTTTTTTTAACCAAAACAAAATAACGCGTTTTTTCATTATATGTGGGTGTTATTGTAACGTCACCCCTGCGAATAACGTACACACAGAGGCCTTTCAAGTTCTCTGATCAATTCCTCAAGGACCCCATAGAAGCCGTAACCCACATAGAAGCCCTAAGCCAGTGGAATGGTTGATTTAAAATTCTTCTGAGATCTTTTTAAATCCCTTACCAGACTCATAAGCTGCTACAATCTACTTTCTGAAAGCCTCAGACAGCTATTTCAGTCTCACAATGGTGTTCACTCTCAGTTCAACAGTCAGAAACAAACCAAACTAAATTGCATGCGCTGCACGTCTCATGAATTTCCCTCATACAAATCGCTAGGTGGATAAGCACACCTGTCCATCCCTGTGATCTTTGTCCAAAGTGAGCATGTATTTTCAACTGCAGGAGATATAGTTAGCACCCAGAGGTCTCAACTGGTGCCAGAAAATGTAGATATATTTTTCCACAAATATGACCACATTTGTAACCGTAACTTTGAGCACTGACTGTATACAACTTTGATAGTAGGCACTTATGTTCAGTTAAAATAGAATAAGAAAAGTTATACTCATTTTTCAACTTGTAAAAGAGAAGCTTCATCAAGTTCGGACTAGTTATGCACAGTTATAAGGTTGGATGAAGCTATTGAAAAATGATATAAGAGAAGCCAGTCACAAACTTATGGTGCATGCATATTGTTCTGTCCAGTTTCTACAGCATATGATAATTCAAACTTAATAATTAATGATTAAAAGTAAAATTGCAGTGATCAGTTAACATCATTTCAAAGAGTACCTGCATAGTTTTGTGTTTTTGACTTTCAGTCAAATTAAAGGCTTCTTCTAGTCATCTATTTTATCATTAGTTATCTGAAAGTCTCAGTCTTGTGAACCCAATATCATGTATCATCTCGTGAACTGAGCGTCTTGTCACACCCCCATTGTTTACTTATGTTACTTGAATCTCTCAGTACTCCCAATTTAGATATCCATATGAGCAAGAACATTACAAATACACATGCTTTCATCAGGGGGGTCAATTTTTTCACATGACTGTACATGAACACACCACAGAACACTGTGTGAACAGCAGTAAATTATCTCTCTGCATTTAAGAGGTGCCACTAGCAGTCCTGGGTCCACTAGTAGTCTAACCCACAACCTTCTGATGGCAGGGACAATGCCCTAACCACTAGGCCACCAGCTACACCAATAACTTGGAGATCCAGGGTATTGAATCATAGACTATCATGTGATCTACCAAGCTACATACCCTTCCAGCAAAGCAATAGAGCCTGTTAAGCCAGGCTATTGATACAAAATCATGATGCGCATGGGCTCCTGAATACTGTCAGACATTTGGGTGTAAAGTCCCCCAAGTGTCAGACAGACTGTGGTCCAAGACAACAGATGTAGGCTACAGCCCGCTGCAATGCAACATGGAGCTCAGTATGGTTCTGGTCCAACCTATCATCTTCTGTGTAGTTTAAATTCCCCATGAATAAATATTTCTTTGAAGAGCAATGTTGAAAAATTGAAAAATATGATTGTCAAACTGACATTTAAAAAAAACCCCAACTCTATCACAATATTTAATCCAAAAGCGCTCAAACTTTGCCCGCACTATCAAGAACCTCCCCTCAATCACATGCTTTACTTCAACAGCAACTGGTAGGCTAAATGTTCTTGCAAACAGAAAAGCCATCAAACCTTAGAATTTCACCCAACTCCATCTTCCACTCAGCTTCATTAGTCCTATTACTTCTCCTAAAGTAATACAATATCAAACATTTTTGTTTACTGAGGTCAAAAATCTAAGCCCTCATTAGCACCCCAAGCTCTATTCACATTCAAAGAATTCATCTAGAAGGCACACATCTGAAAATATGGTATGGGGCAGCACAAAAAAGGAAGTAGGACGAGGATCACAGTGAACCTATGAGGTCTTAAAACCATCCTCATTCTGCAGATCCAATTTAAGTTTTGGTATGAAACTAAACTTATCATCTCCCGCAGAAGTTGCAATGGACTGAACCATACTGGTGAAGTAGCAGCGGTCTTGTACCACAGTACCCTTCATATGTTTGGTCTGTTGAAGCAATTACCTTATTCTGAGGAATGATCTATAGGGGCAGATCAGAGTTGTCCACATCCTGGTTCACCCTCATCATGTTTCTCACCCCTTGCCCCAGTCACAGTGTGACACACTGGCTTCATCACCACTGTGTGCCAAAAACATACCACAGGTTTACGCAGGGGAGATAGTCAGCTGAGGGGGAAGTTGAAGTTGAGGTTTATTGTCATATGTACAGAGTACAGTGTACAGAGCACAATGAAATGCTTACTTGAATTCCCTCTTCACAGAATATAAAGATATAAAAAACATAAAAGACACGAAAGACTAAGCAGTGCAGCGACAATAACTAATCACAGGTTAAGTTGCATAATATAAAGTGTCAGTGCAAGGTAAAGTGTAAGTGCAGTGTAAAGTGTGAGTTAAGTGTGAGTTGTTGTGTGCTACAATATTCACAGATGTATTGCACACACAGAGAGGACCACAGTTACTGTGTGTTGCATAGTCTGATGGCACTGGGATAAAAACTGTTCCTGAACCATGTTGTGCGTGTGTGAATTGTCCTGAGTCTCCTACCGGATGGCAGGAAAGTGAAAAGTGGCAGTGCAGGGTGGGTGCGGTCTATCATGATGTTCTTAGTTTTCCAGAGACAGCGCGTGCTGTAAATGTCCGTAAATGCAGGGAGTGGAGTGCCTATGTTCCCAGCCTTCTTCAGGCGTCTGAGGAAGTGAAGTCATTAGTGGGCTTTTTTTGGTGACAGCTGCTGCATGTTCTGAGGACTTGATGTTGGCACTGAGGGTGACCCCAAGGAGCCTGAAGCTGCTGACCCTTTCCACAGCATCTCCCGCGATGTAGATGGGGGGGTGAGCTGCACCATGCCTCCTAAAATCCAATACCATTAATGAAATCAACGACTGCAGTGGTGTACACATCCAGGTCAAAGGATGAATCTCATGTCCCAGTCCACACAATCAAATCAGTCCTGAAGCTTCTCCTCTCCCTCGCGTGTTCAGCGTCTCCCTGCACCGTGCGTGTCACTGGCTGCTCGTGCTTTAGTCTCTGCTAGTAAACAGGCAGCGGCAGCACCGCTCTGTGGTCTGAGGCCCCCAGGTGCACGATGGCAAATATGCTCGCGGCTGAAAAGCGATTTCACCTCAGGGTCTAAAACACCAATTTTTCCATATTATTGGCCTATATTTCGTATTGTTTGTCTATTGTACAAAATTAAACTACGCGCTGGCTGCAAACTAGACATTAGAAACAAGACAAATACATAAAACAGACAAATCTGTGAGGAGCAGCATTTAACACGTCGCCATGCTACAGTGCCATACAGAGTGAGTTTTGTGGGATCTTTTTTCATCTGGAACACAAACTGGCTATAATGGGCGGGCATTTGATAATGTTACTCTGCAAGCTGGATGCATAAGAAGTAATGAGGTGTCCCCTGCTGTGTTTAGCTTTGATGGCTAATTCACTTTCTAATCGCAAGGCAGGGAACATTTGCATTTAGGTATTTCTAACTAATCCTCATAACTTTCGAATGATATCTGGGTGTTGACGATCAGTCCCTTCTAAGAGTTATAACTACAGACAAGACCATCCCCAGAGCAATGGAGTGTGTCGTCCTATGCGCTCTGTCAATTTAAATGGATTTAAAAATGCACACAGAAGCTCAAATTGAGGATATTTGAGGGCATTCGAGGACATCTGATGGGGATATTTGGCCAGCAAACAAAAATTTCAAGAGGAAATGCTCCAGGAGATGAGCTGGATTTATACACTGTAAGTACATGGAAATTTTGACACAGTGCTCTAAAAGTGTCTTGCTGGGTTGTGATAAAACTGCTTTGGAGTTTCTGTGGATTTTTTTTTTGTGTTTTGAGCTAATTTTGTGGGATCCGTGAGCCTCAGGCGTGGCTTGCTTATTTCTAAAAGGTCCAGTGTACCGGTAAAATTGGTCTACGTTCACACTTGACAGATTTATAATTTTGTGGTAAATATATGGATATTTCCAAACAAAATTGCGTCTCAGAATGGTACTGGCTGTCAGGTCTGAGGTCAATGACAATGAGTGGCCACTAGAAGCCTCCCTTGTTTAAGTTTGGTGTTTTCTCTTGGAGTCAATGACAGTGAGTGGCCACTAGAGGCCTCCCTTGTTTAAGTTTGGTGTTTTCTCTTGGGGCTTTATCTTTTTATGAGTTTCAGCTGTTTTGGGTTTGTGTTTGTGTTTCTGTGGGGTGACTGGTTGTGTTTTTTTTTTTGAGTTAGTATTTAGTATTAACTAGCTCGAAGGCAAGGATGGGGCAGTTTCCATTGGCCGAGTTGTTGTGTGGGGGTGAGTCGGAGGAGGATGAGGCAAACCTGGTTGGCTGCTGGGGCGAGGGGATTCCGGACCCAGGGGGTTTCGAGACTGTGCACATGAACACCAGAGAGGCTGCGTCCCAGCAACCCGTGCTTCTGCACCAAGATGATTGAAACTTATCATGCCTGCTCTCCGGCGCAAACCTCCAGCCCCAGGGTCAGTAGTGGCTTGTAGCCCAGAGCTAGTAGCTTGTAGCCCAGAGCTAGTAGCTTGTAGTTCAGAGCTTTTGTGGTTGCTGGGCCTCCCAACTGTCCTGTGTCTCTGAAACCACTGTCCCTCTAGCAGTTAGCCCTGGAGCAGCAGTTAGCCCTAGAGAAGCAATTAGCCCTGGAGCAGGGCCTATAGCCACAGTTAGCCCTGGTACAGGCCCTATAGCCACAAATAGCCCCGTAGGAGGGCCCATAGCCACAGTTAGCCCCGTAGGACAGGACTTTCAAAATATAAGGATTTTTAAAAACCTGCGTTAACGAGATAAAATAACTGTCGGGCATAAGTACACAATGCCTTGGCTGCCCACTGCTTCACTAAAGTAGGTTAAATGCAGAGGAAGAATTTTGTGCTGTTCACACACTGTGCTGTGGTGTGTTCACATATGACAGAATTGTAACTTACACTTTTCTCACTAATGGAGTTGGCTAATTCAATTACAAGCTATGTAAAAGACCAAACCATCAGAAGGCAATAAATTTGGTCAAATCAGGTGAATGTGATAATGTTAGTTCAGTGTAGCAACATGCATATTTACTAAAAAATACACGCAAAAATGCTGACTAATCGATCTGAGTTCACTTTAATGGCTGAAATGGACCAAGTGTGAAAACATCCTTAAAGCAACCTCAGGTCAGTTAGTCAGCATTTTTTGCATATGTGTGAACGCGCCAGACCCCTTTGAAACAAACCGAAATTGTGAAATACATCTGAGCTATATAGTTCAGCATAAAAACTGCAAAAGGTGGCATTAACCTGTAAGGGTTCACTAAGAATAGCACCATTTTTGGATTTAATTGTGCTGATATCAGAAAAGTGTTCACTGGACCGCAATCTAAGAGCAAGTAAACGCCTGCGTCTAGCCCCACTAAAATAATATAACTGCCTTGTCCTATAAATAAAAAATGCAGGGTGCTCTTTCATAATAGAGTTAATGTCTTTTTTCACAAGATACAGTTGAATATTAACATCCTCATCATAGCTTTTTTGTAGAAGACCATCTAATGCTGAAAGTTTAAATTCTAGATTGTTTAATCTGGAAGAGCAAGCTTTCCTTATGTTGGAGGCGTAACACACAGTGAAATTCCTAATAAACCCTTTTATAGCGTCCCACAGTATCCTGGGCTCATCAACTGAACATTTATTTATATCAACAAAGTCTATTAGTTGAATTGAAAATTTACTTTTAAATGTTTCATCTCTGAGAAGCGTAGTGTTGAAGCGCCATCTGGGAGCACTAGCTGGATTAGAATTAATCAACACAGAAGCAATTACTGCCTTATGGTCAGAAAATGCCACTGGCGATAAGCTAGCCTTAACAATATTATGGGAAAGGCTCCTAGAAGAAAAAATAAAGTCAATACGAGACAAAGATTTGTGTCTAGATGATAGGTAAAGTCTTTGACATCAAGATTTAATATACGCCACAGATCCACCACATCGGTATCACTGATCCAAGAGCGTAAAGCTTCAGAAGCATATTTTTGTTCTAAATTTTCAGTTACCCAACCTGTCAACTAAATAATTAACAACCGCATTAAAATCAGCGCCAATAATGGATTTAAAGCCAGAAAGCTCCAGATGTACCTTAGTGACCTGTTCATAAAAATTTTTTTCAAAAGAATTGGGGGCATAAACTGAAATTAAGGCAACATCCCTATTGTCTATATTAACTTTAGCAACTGCTATTCTACCTTTGTCGTCCGCCCAAGTATCCAACAGTTTAAAGCGCAAACTGCACTGACATAAAATGGTCACCCCTTTAGATTTATTTGAAGCTGAGGAGCAAGCCACAGCACGGAAAACCCGATTAGACATGCGATTAGTATCCCTTTTGACCAAATGAGTCTCTTTTAAAAAGGCTATATTTATTTTTTGCTTCCGTACATTACGTTTCACTGGATTATTCAGGCCCCTTACATTAAGGCTAAGAACGATCAGTTTGACAAAATCAGTAATTTTTAGGTAATAGAAAGATAAACAATAGGGTAAACTGTAAAAAGCAAATTGTACAAAGAAGAAAGATAGACATGAAAAACGGAGAGGAGAAGGGAATTTTAGATTCTGGTCAGGCTTGAAAGAACTAGTATTAGATCTATACACAAACAAAACAAGGAGAAGACTGGGCGTACCCATGTTTATAACTCCTGTGGAGTACAAATGGAAAACTAGGGTCAAAGAATAATTCAAAGGTGCAAAGAATTACCCTAGCTTAAATCAAACAACAAAAGCCTCACGGCAGGTAAGGGTTTATACATAAGAGAACTCTCCCATATCTTTTTGCTGCCCACCCATCATTAGTTAAACAAAAACGGATCATATTGAAAACAGACTGTGCCCTTTATAAGGACAGCGAAACCTAGAGACAAAGGAGATCACAGATTACCGTTCCAAATACTTTTTGGCGACCTTCGGATTTTTGAAAGTTTTTTGTACGCCATTCACCTTAAAGACCAACATGGCTGGGAAGACCAACATTTGGAAGCGGACGCCTTTCTTAATAAGTTCAGTGCAGATCGGGTTAACAGCTCTTCTCGCGGCACGAACTGTGTGTGAAATGTCGGGAGCGATACGGAGAAGTTGATCCTCCATTGGAAGTTGACCCTTGCGTCTAGCTGTCGACAGGATTGTAGAGACATCCCTGGAGCGGTGAATCTTGATAATGACAGGGCGAGGGCGGCCATCCGTCGGCTTAGCAAACACTCTGTGAGCTCGATCGCTTGCGATTGTCGGGACAGGTAATTCGAGCAGCTTTGGGATGAAAGATTCGAAAAATTGTATGGGATCCATTCCTTCAGCTGACTCCTTGAAGTTTAGAATTGTCCCGCCTAGAACAACCCTCTAAATCTGTAACCTTATCCGAAAGTGCCGTGTTCAATTTTTCGATTGCAGCCAGTTTTACTTTTAGCGGATCAACGTCGTCCTCCAAGGTGGAGATACTAGTTTCTGCTTCTTTCTGGCGAGACGCGAGGGAGTCGGTGACTGCAGCGACCTCGTCAATGTGTTTGATGATGTTGTCAACTTTTGTATCCAATCCATACTCCAGCCTAACAAAAGAGTCGCCGACCTTCTTCTGCAACAATGTCAGAAATGTGTTTAAGCAACACTTCCTGAGATAAATCAGGCAGCGAACTTTCCCGGCTAACCGCTATATCGCTAGAATCAGCACAATCTTCAGTTAATCCTCGAGAGTGCTCCGTCTTGCCCTGTTTTGAGGGCTTGGGCATGATAAACTAACAATGAAGCAGTTAAATGCCGATTTGAAGAGAGATGGCAAGTGTAGAACAGCAGTAACGTGGACTGGGAGAGGTGAAAAGCGCGACTGATCACTCCGCTGCCATTACCGGAAGCCCCTTGCTCCCTGAACATTTTAATGCACTTTAAACTCAGTTTAATGCATTACCCTTAAAGAAAATGTAAAGGTACACCCGTATTCAAATTTAAATTCCCCGCTGAGATATGCAACTCGGAAGGTTGTGGGACAAAAGTATTGGGAAAGACGGCGAGGTGAACGGTTTTCGGAGAATAAAACGTGATCTACTTGTGCTAAAAATACAACTAAGGGCTCGTTGGAAAAGTCTCCTGGAGATCTACCAAACTGTAGAGTTTGAAGTGCATGACTGCTTTCCCTGCCAAGATATGCAACACGGATGGTCGCGGGAAAATGTATTTGGACACAGCGGTGAGGTCCAAGTCCAGTTGTGTGAAAACATCCCGAAAAAATATATTTATTGCCACAAAAAAGCAAAAAAGGTGGAGGATTTTTGCAGTCCCTTTGTTATTGTGGGGATTTCCGTGTTCAGTTTTTAAAAAATCTGCATGTGACTTAATCTGTGACTCCTGATACGCGTAAAACTGGTGGATTACTGTAAATGTTTTTTTTTTTTATTACAAGCAGCCTATTACTTCATTACACTGTCAGTAAGTGGAGTAATACAGTAAAAACGGAGACATGTCAATATTTAGCGACCAGTTAAGGAGTTAATGCGTTTCTGGAAACTACTTTGTTAATGGCTGTGCCTCTATGTTATCTCTATAAAAGGGGTCATGCACTTTTGATAAGGTTGCCAGTGTAAGTAATAGACCTTAACAACCCTAACACCAAAATAACCTTTTGTAAAATCCAACCTCAAACACAAGTAGTCAAAACTAATTTTACGGAAACAAGAACAGATGTCATTCTTTGACACTACTCTCAATATATTAAACAATGTTAACTTTAAAAGTAATCTGCCTAAAGCCACAGCACATATCTGACCTACATAACAACTTTTTCACTCTTCCCTCTTTTTGACTTTCTCTAAATATCTTGAGCCACAGGCCAGGGATACAGGTTAAAATTGACAAGATCAGAGCTCACCAGCCACACAACACCACAAACCCACCTCAGCAGTCTGTGCCACATAGTAATGTGATTACTCTAAAAAGCATACACAAATAAATACATTATGCTCTCCCAGGAAAGGAATATGTTCATGAACACTTTGCTGCGCACTATGGCTGTCGTCCGGGAATGAAGCGAATGATAACGGATCCAGAGTCCATTCATATGACAAAATTTTACTTTGAGGTTTGGTAAATTGGATTTTTTACAATACGTGATTCTTTTCAGATTTACGTAATTTAACACCTAATGTAATCTAGTGTCTGTAGCATAGGCATGGTTTTAATTGCAGTAGAACACTGTTAACATGAAAGCTCCATAAACAAATTATTGGCCAAAAAGAAATAAAGTCAATACCAGAAGTTGTCGATATATTATAAGCACAAAAATTCAAATGTGAATTTATTTTGCAATATTTCGTAGAAAAAAAACAGAACGATAATTCTCTGAATTCTCTGCATTTCGTATTGCCATGGGTTATTTGCCTCTTTATTCAAATAGCAATTCATTTTGCAATTCTCAATCAAATATTCAATTGCAACATGCAATTCAAAGATACATTTTGCAATTGGTAATTCAATGTACAAAGTCAAATGGAATTACGCCCCCAGCAATTACTTTTCATTTTGGGGAAAAAAAACTCATTCCTTGTTCAGGGTCTCACCGCAATCCGCTCGACGGTGTGATTTGTTCTTTTAGAGCAGTGATTCTCAAAGTGCGGGGAGCAAGAGACTTTGAGGACCAGAATTCTTGCTGATTGTCAGGTGTTCAGATACTTATGTGCAGCAATGCAATACAAATGCATTCTTTCCAAATCATACTATGTGATTTCCTGAATTTTTTTTACATTCTGTCAAATCACAGTGGGAATACACTTACAATGTAAATTTCAGACCCCTCCAAGATTTCTAAGTGGGAGAACTTACAAAATCGCAGGGTGTTCAAATGTTCCTCACTGTAGTCAAGCGTGAACACACCACAGCACACAGTGTGAACAATGTGAAATTCTTTCTGTGCATTTAACCCATTCACTAAGTGAAGCAGCGGGGTGCCACCAATGAGGGTCGGCCGGGGAGCATTGTGTGATGACAATGCTTTCCTCAAGGGAACATCAGGGTCAAAGACGAAACTGGGTTTTCAAGCTTAAAAAAGTAAAAGTATTCTACAACTTTTATTTTCTTTTTTGGGTAAATTGTTTTGTTTATTGTTTAACTTCAATATTTCTTTGCAAAAAATAGTAACCAACATACAATTTTACACTTGTTTCTAAAAAGCGAACCATAAAATGTCAGTGTAATAAAATAGATAATTAAAAAAATATTAGCTCAACAATACCTCAGTCACAACTCAACATTACCTCAGAAACATCAATCACAGCTCAACATTACCTCAGGAACAGCAGTCACAAC
>JBBJLR010016794.1:0-13371 GCA_037577145.1 Brachypetersius gabonensis
GACAGAACTTAAATACATGAATACATGGACACACAGCCAATACAAAGACAGAAATCACTTAACCCTGAGTACCCGCACCTGAAGCCATTTCCCAGGCCTGGGTACTCAGGGTGTGTCAAACCCTGGGAATCTTTCATTTTTTGGTAATCTTTCATTTAAAAAAAATGTGGGAAAAAATTGCAAGTCTCTTAAACTGTAACGTCTGGTAAGTCTCAGCCTCATTCGTTAAGGAGTCAGTCCCCAGAGTTTTAGGAGACACTAGCTCTGGACATGGAAGTTGTGTGAGTGTGTGTGTGTGTGTGTGTGTGTGTGTGTGTGTGAGGAGAGTGTGGTTGTTAGGTGCTGATGCAGCCCAGATGTAGAGGAGCTGCAGTTTAAGTCTCTAAGTGTAGTCTGAGTTAATCTGTGAGTGTCTTGGACGTGTGTTTGGCTGTGTGTGTGTTTAAAGCCTGGCTGAGCCAGAGAGCCAGTGCATGGTCACCCAGTTGCATGAGCACAAAGCTGGAGGGAATGTTCTCAGATATCAAGGTAGAAACAGTATTGCTCTGATGCTTGTCCGTGAACTTTGGAAGAGAAACTGTATCATGCTGCTATGTGCTTGTGAACTTGTACAAGAGAAACTGTATCACTCTGGTGTAAGCTATGTGCTCGACTGTGGAAAAGGAACCTAATTGTTTTAAACAGACAGGATACGAGGAGAGGAACAGGAACGAGCTGGGAAATACCGTTGAAACGAGTGGTTTGAACATTGACTCTTTTGTATTCCCCCAGTTTCTTTCTCTCTCTGTCTGTAATCCATACAGGAGTGGCGAGGCGAGCCGCAGCCTCACACGGAGTGGAACTTCTTAAACAGGGCTTGCAACAAGAGTGGAGGGGTGAGTATTCCGGCCTGAGTTTGGTGTGAACTATCCGGGTCTCTTCGCAGTGAAGGTCCTCCAGAGTAATTCGAGGTAAAGCATGAAACGTAGCAGTGACTCGGAGTGAAGGTCCTTCATGGAATCTTGATACTACGTCCTTTTGAGTAGTGTTTTGTGTTTGTGAGCCTGGACTGTGATGATTCTAATAAAGTAAACCCACTCAAGAAAACTTATGCTGCCTGCTGATGTGTCCTTCCCCTCAGCCACCATGAAAAAAACATACTCTGAAATCTGACTGACATCATGCACCAGCAGGTGGAATGAAATCCATTAGCCAAATTTCAGGTCGCTTTCTTACCGCTGAGATCAAACGACATTAATGTTTTTGACAAATTTGTGTATACTGCAATATAATTCTGTTTTGCTTATCATTAGGCCCGAAGCTTTGGGAAGTGAATGTGGTTGTGCTGTAGCACTCATACCATGGAATAACATCTATTGGTATAGTAATGCCAGCACATGCACAGTTTCCCTAATTGTTTTCAAGCTGGGAATTCTCTTTAACAATTAAAGAAAGGAATAAAAGCAATAAAACTTAAAGAAAGGAGGAAGAAAGCAGAGTAAAGTAGATGTCATTTTATGTAAAAAGTTCTGTTATGTCATTAACCAACTCCAGTACTAAAGTCGAACCAGATGTGCTTGAGCAGAGAAATCATCAAACTATGCTGCACACTGGTCTTTCCGGACTGAATTTGTTTACCTTGCCATAGAGCAACCACGTTAATTTCCTAAAGAACTATTTTTGAAAAAGAGGTTTAGGTAGGAAGAACCTTTCAGTTGTAAATAACTTTCACATTTAAGAGTTCTTTGAATTTTTGTGGTGGTCCTTTAAAATTCACAAATGCATGTCTCGTTTGCAAAAATAGGACACAACTTTACAATAAAAATATGCCTATAATATGCCTGTAAATGGTTTAATTTGATGATTTTATTAACACATAAAAAATGGCAACAGTGATCTGTTACTCATCAAATAGTCAGCCCACATAATGAGTCATCGACACTGTTAAAGCTCAGATCTTGCAGGATCCTGATCTTACTGTAACTTCTCCAATAATTGGCTTCATCATATAATCATATTAATCAGATATAATATTATCCTGCTGAAAGAGAATGTTTTTACACCTTTACCATGAAGGGATGAACTTGGACTGCATAATTTTTTAGGTACATTGTCTGTGTCAGAGTCACATTCACACAAATCAACATCACCCAGAGCATCACAGAGCATCACACTGCCTCTGCTGGCTTGCTTTCTTCTCATAATGCATCCCGGTGCCAACTCTTCCCCAGGTAAGTGAAACACATCCTGCCATCTACATGGTGTATTGTGATTCAACAGTCCACACCATCTTTTTCCATCATTCCATGGTCCAGTTTTGATGCTCTCTGATGGTCAGGTGTCAACAGTGACACTCTAACTGGTTTATGGTTTTGCAGCAAGTTCTGATGCACTGTGTGTTGTAAGATCTTTTCATCATTACTGGTTTGTAGCTCTGCTGCTAAATTAGATTGTAACAGTTGGGTGCCATTACTGTTTTTTACCCATAGGGGGCACTGGGGGAGGTTAGCCTACCTGTTTCCCTCTTTAAAAGAAGCAGGGGAACCTAGGTACCAGCACCAACAGAAACCCTGAGAAAACCTACATGTGAACCTGAGAGTTTCTTTTGCATGTGAGTAGTTCATTTATGAATATGTTTAACCTAGTACCATGGCTGTATATTTAAGGTTAATCATTGCTCCACCTGCTGTGTTGCGCAGGTGGGTTTTTCTTTTTCTGCTTCTACTTTTGTCTTTCCTTTTCCTTGTTTGTTTGGATTCCTGGGTTCCTGTGCATATTCATTATACGGAGGCATTGATGGGTTGGACTGAAGGAGCTCTGCCAGACAAGAGGGCAAGAACGAATACAAGGACAAGGACTGGAGAGACAATCAAGCTTTCCCAACAGAAAGTATACTTGAAAGACTCTTGTCCAAACGTGTATATATGGTGGAGGGGTGATTTGTATGGGATGTGGTGTGTTTATGTTTTGTTGATACAATATATTGTACGTTAATCTGATGTCTTTGGTGATGTGTTCCATGATCTCATTTTTCTATAACAACCTCGCTTCATTACATAGGGCAGGTTTGTTACAAGATAACACATGTACCTTAGCTACCAGTGTTGCCAGTACAAAGATTGTGCATCCTTGGACTTACCTTTGTAGATTCTATCCCATGCAAACTGGGAACACACCACAAGATCTACAGTTTTGGAGATGCTTTAAGCCAGTTATCTAACAATATACACAGGGCCACTATCGACCAAGTATACACAGGACTACCATGCACTATGAAACACAAGTGTCAGTGCCCAGGGTTGTGTTAGGCGTGGATCTGATGGGACTATTTCAATGGACTTGCCGCCGGAATGAGTACCTTTTACTAGTAGTGGACTACTACAGCAGGTGGGTAGAGCTTTTCCCTCTGAGAACCCCCAAGGCCTCAGTAGTAGCCCACATACTCACAAAAGAGATCTTCACTCTATGGGGTATCCCTGCTTCTATCTTGTGTGATAGAGGACCCCAATTCAACTCACAGATCCTCAACGATATTCACCGCAGCTGGTGAGTTGTACCAAAGATCTCTGCTCATCCTCACATCCCACATAAAACCACAGAAGAGACAAACCAAACATTAAAATTGGAAAAGTAAGCCTACACACTGGGACGTGGGGATACAGGAACTACACTTTGCTCTTAACACCGCTTGGCAGGATAGTGTTGGCTGCACTCCAGATGACTAGGCCCTTTGACGAAAACTGAAGGGACCAGTGGAGTGGAGGCAGATTGAAAACCTCCGGCCTGGGCATCCTGCCTATGAAACGATAAGGTGGCAAGAAGTATTAGTAGCTCGGTACAGAGGGTCTCCAGTGGAGGTGTGTGATGGCTGTAAGGCGAACCCTGAGGGCAGAAGGGGTGAATCACCATATAGGTGACCTACCTGCATCTTTTCCAAGGGTGGTCCCACACTCCATTGAAAGGAGGGAATGTAACAGTTGGGTGCCATTACTGGTTTTTACCCATAGTGGGGTTTAGCCTACTTCCTGTTTCCCTCTACAAAAGAAGCAGGGGAAGCTAGGCTAAGCTACCAGCACCAGCAGAAACCCTGAGAAAACCTACATGCAAACCTTTTGCATGTGAGTAGTTCATATATGAATATGTTTAACCTTGTACCATGGTTGTATATTTAAGATTAATCTTTGCTGCACCTGCTGTGTTGAGCAATTTTTATAAGTTTTTCTGATATCTTTGGTGATGTGTTTCATTATCTCATTTTTCTATAACAACCTCGCTTCATTACATAAGGCAGGTTTGTTACAAGATAACACATGTACCTTAGGTACCAGTGTTACCAGTACAAAGATTGTGCATCCTTGGACTTACCTTTGTAGGTTCTGACCCATGCAGGTCGGGAACACACCACAAGATCTACAGTTTTGAAGGTGCTTTGAGCCAGTTATCTAACAATATACACAGGGCCACTATCGACTATGTATACACAGGACTACCATCCACTATGACTTTGTCTTTTATTTTGCAAAATTACTGAGAAAGTTGACAAGTCTGGCTTGTAAACCATGTAAACCTTAGGGTTTGTGAAAGCAATCTTACAAGCATATATCCTGTAGGAACATTATATTTGGACTAAAAAGTATTTTATTCAGTTTAGTAAGGGAAAAGTTTTAGCTTGATTTGAAGATCTCTACCAGAATCAGAGAACATCAGAGATGTTAGGGGCTTACCCAAAACAGGGCCTATATCAGATCCCAGTTTGAACCGTCCGCTGAGCAAGATTCGTCCCAGAATCTAATAATTGGCCTTTATAAAGCTCTCCTGAAGTGCACAATTAAGAGGAGTTTAGCTTTAGATAAGGGGATTTTGCTAAAAGCTACACTTTAGTTTACCATGAGAGCGAGGTGGGGTGATGCAGCCGTGAAGTGATTTCTCCAGTGAACAAGAAAAGTGGGGTCACTGATAACGATTTTAAACACATTTATTAACTAACAGGGGATAACATAAAACACACATTACTCGCAACACAACAAGGAGCTGATGAAGGTTTGATTGATATTGCTAAAGTTATGGTAAATGTTCCAAGTGGGGTAACCAGCAAGTTTCATAAAAATACAAGAACAAGAACAGTTCAACCATATATTCAACCCCCCTCCGCATCAAGGCATCTCCACTCCACGGCCACCCAGCTGAATCTTCAAGACTGCCCAGAGATCCTCTCCTCATCTGCTCCGACCTCAAACCTCTAGAAGCAAGGCCTGACACTCCGCTTCATCCCCTCGGCCCGAAACGAACCCAGAGACTCCTATCCTCCTCCAAGAATCAGTGCATAAGTAATTCTCCTTTCCTCATTTTGGCAAATTTGGGGTGCAAAGGCGGACATATGCTTGAACTGTTCTTGTGAGATTGGGCTGTTTTTATGAAGCTTGCTGGTCAGAGATAGATGAACCAATATACCATGACTTTAGCAATATCAATCAAACCTTCCTCAGTCCCGTGTTGTGTTGTGTGTAATGTGTGTTTTATGTTATCCCCTGTTAGTTAATAAATATGTTTAAAATCGTTATCAATGACCCCAATTTTCTTGTTCACTGGAGAAATCACTTCACGGCTGCATCGCCCTACCTTGCTCGCATGGTGAACTAAAATGTAGCTTTTAGCAAATTACCCCTCTTATCTAAAGCTAAACTTTTCTTAATTGCACACTTAAGGAGAGCATAAAGGCCAATTATTAGATTCTGGTACGAATCTTGCTCGGCATACGGTTCAAGATGGGATCTGATATAGGCCCTGTTTTGGGTAAGACCCTAATTGATCATTTATTAATCAAGTAATTACTAATCATTAATTGCTAAATTACTGGAAATAAAGGTGAATCAGCCTTCTCTGATTCTAGTGGAGATCTAAAACTTTTCCCTTACAAAATTTAATAAAATAAATTTTTAGTCCAAATTTAATGTTTTCCTACAATCCACTCAGAAAAGGTTTTGTTGGGTTGGTGAGTAATTGTTGGAAACTGAGGAGGGAACCTTCAGTAGCAGATATATGGTAGTCTCATGAAAAATATGACCTGCTTCTCAGACCTCCTCTCTTCTAAACTGGTACCCAAGGTAACAGTCTCCTTGCCTCATAAACACACATTTCTGATAATTCAGGATCAAGCAAGACTTGTGATTTCTACAGAAAAAAACAATGCTGAAGATAGTAATCACAGGAGCTGATGTAGATAACTACAAAATGTATTAACGTTCTGAAGATTAGGTTCAGAAAAGTGTCACAGGCAAAGGTATAACCCAAAGTTTACAGTGAATTGGATGAGGCTTGATATTATCTTGTAGGGTAAGTTCAGAAAAAGACTAATAAGCAAAACTAATATGCATTGTTCTTAGCATGAGCAAATCAGGAATAATTACAACAATAGTTCAGATAGTTCAGTTACCCGGCTTCAACCTTTTGGGCAGATCTTTAATTTAACATAGTTAATGGACCAGCAATTTAGAATTGTTGATGAAAAACAAACTGTCACATCTGTGCCACCTCCACCATATCCCCAGCGGTCTGAGTTGCGGGTCTACTGATCTGAGGTTTCTCTTTCATGCCCCCTTTCCACATGTAAGTTTGTTTTGATTTCATGTCTCATGTCTGCCCTCATGTCCTCCCTAATAATTACCTGCCTCGGTTTCCTCCTGTGTTTCCATGTCTCTTGTCTTACTTGTTAATTCAGTGATTATTGTCTGGTCCGTGTGATTGGTCTGCCTGTCTTTGTCTTACCCTTATATCCTTCAGCTGACCCAGTAGTCCAGTGTACAATCTGCTTCAAGGTCTGTCTGTTCTATTCACCTACTGGCTCTATGAACTCTTGAGCGAAGAGGGCAGCTTCTGCATTTTAGTTAAAGAACGTTTCTAGCTTTCAGTTAAGATATGACTAATCACTCAAAGAATGTTTGTTAAAACCCGTTTTACACTGTGTCATATTTCCCCAAGCCGCAGAACATGAAAAAAACATATGTGCATAGTTACAGTAGTTGCAGTACAGTAGTCAGTTTGCACAACTATCAGGCATACCTGACATGCATCAAAAAACAAAAAAGTATTCATATCCCTTGAACTTCTCCACATTTTGTCACGTTGCAACCACAAACGTTTTTTGTGAAAGACCAACACAAAGTAGTGCATAGTTGTGAAGTGAAACGGAAATTATGCATGGTGTTAAAAAAAAAAAATTATAAAAATTTTAAACGTGTGGCGTACATTTGTATTCAGCCCTCCTGAGTAAAAACTTTGTCTTAACACTTTTTGCTGCAATTCCTGCTGTGCCTTTTTTTGCACATCTAGAGACTGCAATTTTTGCAATTCTTGCAATTCTTTGCAAAATTGCTGCAGTTCTGGGTGTTTGTTTAGGGTTGCCCTAAACTCCACAGTCGGATGCTGCCCCCATAATGTTTCACAATGGGGATAGTGTGCTCAGGTTGATGTGCAGTGTTAGGTTTCCACTACACAAAGCATTTTGCATGTTGGCCAAAAAGTTCAATTTTCTTCTCTTCTGACCAGAGTCCCCTATATGGTTTGTGGCGAACTAGAAATGGCATAGTTTCAACAATAGCTTTCTTCTTGCCACTCTGCCATGAAGGCTAGGTTTGTGGAGTGCACGAATAATAGTTGTCAGACACTCCCACCTGAGTTATGGATCTCTCCAGCTCCTTCAGAATTACCATGAGTCGCATGGATTAATGCACTCCTTGCCTGCTTGGCCTGTCAGTTTAGGTGGGTGACTGTGTCTTGGTAGGTTTGCAGTTGTGATACACTCTTTACATTTTTGGATGATGGATTGAACAGTGCTCTGTGAGATGTAGATTGAACTATAGATTGATGAATACAAAATGTTGTGCAACAAAAGTCCCAAGTCAAATTCAAACAAGTGTCACTATCATCACCTTAGTGACAATGAGCTACTTACACAATTACAATCTATATTTTTACAAAATTGATAAAAATACAGCTGTTAGATGGTCACTGGCTACATCACCACCCACCTGAAAATGTCATAAAAAATGTTGCTGCTCTATATAGGATTTTTCCATACTGCCAGTAGGTTCTAGCAAATAAACTCCCTGTAAGCTGTTCTACTTTACCTGCAATAAACAGTTTAATTGTTAAACTGTGCGTAACTGCCCTCCATGGTCCATTGCATCCCAGTAAAAATTGCATCCAATACGTTTTACATTCAGTACATCTTGTGACAACGTGAGTTTTGATGAAGTATGAGTGTCCCACATTTGTTTAGTTTACTCTTTATGTGTTGTAGTAACCACTCTGGTCTGCTGCTATAAACTACAAATAAGCCTTTTTCTGGTATTTGTGGCATCAGGTGAGCGTGGACTATATGCCAACCATTTTTCAAAATGTCCATGCAGGCGTTCATCACATGCATTCTGTCAGTTGCACATCCGGGTGGCATCAAATAAATGCTACGTTTCTAGGGATCAATTTCTGCTGCCGAACAAACGCAAACAAAGTGTTGCGACGGCGTATACATGGTGTTCGGTTGCACTTCTGGAGGACAGTGAATACTGAACATCACAGTTGCAGTCACCTGCCTTTCCTGCACCCTCTTCACACACCAGATCCACATTCTACCCACCTCCACCTTCCCAGTTATTTAACACCAGCACTAACCTTTCTTCTGATGCCATTAAAAGCCTCATATACAGCCCCTCCACCATCTCCTCCGAACCATTGGCTCCTTCATCTTTCTATGGCTTCCTCACCATCAATGCTTTCCTCCTTCTTTTTCTTTCGCACTTTTAGGACTTTGATATGGTACATCAGCTGGTTTGACTTAGTTTGAATTAGACACCTTATATGTGACAGGATTCATCTTGTGTATGGATCCACTAGAAAAATGATTTGCTAAGCAAGAGAAGTTGGAAAAATATAGTAGTGTGTTTTGTATAGATCGTATTGTCCTTGAGACAGGTCTTCTCCAAATACTTTTAAAGAGCTTCTTCTGGGATGCTTTTCTGGTCTCATTTTGCATCATATAGGCCAGCAACTGAGTCTTTCTCTGGCTCAGGGGAGCACACAACATCATTTTTAAACAGCATCAGGACATGAAAGTGAAGCGATCATTCTGTCATTTGTGAACACACCACGGCACAAAGTGTAAAGTGCAAGAAATTCTTCCTCTGCATTTAACCCATTCACCAAGTGAAGGCAGCCAGGAACACAGTGTCCAGAGAGCAGTGTGTGGGGAGGGTACCTTGCTCAAGGGTGCTTCAGAGGTGTCACTAGCAGTCTTGGGATTCGAAAGCCCTAACCCCTATGCCACAGCTTTTTGCAATATATCATGAAGCAAAGACACAATTCCACACAAAATCAGGAATGCTTTACAGCCTCACCACTGAGGTCTAACTGTTTATTGTTTTAGGGTACCTCAGAGATTTTGCTGGCAGTCCTGGGATTCGAACCTACAACCTTTCAAACACAGGAGTAACTCGCAAACCACCAGGCCACAAGCTGACCATGGGCTGCTGGATATCTCTGGTGACTGATGCATGGTGCTCTTAAATGTCTTTTTCTCTCTTGTTGGTTTTGAGGTTTTTAGTATTATTAGTTAATCCTCTGGCTTATATTTCTGACCCAGGTCTGGAGGTCCATGACTTCACATCTTTGAGGTATTTTCCACCATCTGTAGAGACCTTTCAAACTATTACTTTTAGGAGGTTTGGAGCAGGCAGTCCAGATAACAGAGAAAACTAGATGGGAAGAAGACATTTACTATGGATTGGATGCACATATTTGACTTGATCACCAATTAAACAACCATTCTTACATTTTTAAGATTTGATTTATAGTAAGATTTAACTTATTGTAAGTGATTGAGTCAGGCCTTCTTTTACTAGTATTATGTCACTGATGTTGTACTGCACTGTGTGTTCACCAGCTAAATGCCATCTTGGCATTTGCACAGATTCTACCAGCTTCCCTTACTCGTTTTCATATCTTTAACATTTTTTGACCATTGGGTTACTGTTGGCTGGATATGCTGGGGATGGTAGACCACTAAGGGTCAATAAAAGCATGGAACACTATTGAAAAATGCTTTAACCAATCTCTACATAACGTGGATTTAACCGGTGATCTCCTGCATTGTGAAACTTGAACCTTGGATACGTTTGATCGGTTCCTGCAATATCAGAAGGAAATATAGCATTTAAACCCACATTTCAAGCAAAAGACCTCCATTTCTAAATCAGCCTAAAGCAGCCAAATATCTAATTTCCTTGGGGGCTTTCACTCATGTGTTTACAGGAATTTCATTTTTTTTCTCGTAAAAAGTTTTTTTCTGGCAACAGCCAGTCATCTTTTGTTGCATACCGGTAGGATTATTGAGAATGACACTGCAGAGCTGTGGTTCTTCTTATGTTCATCATATCTCCAGGTGATTTAAACTGTATTATTGTCTTTTAAAGACAAATATGGATCCAGAGAAAAAGGCACCAAGTTCTACACAATGAGGGTTACGTTTATATTTACATACTGGGGGTTAAGGGTTTAAGCATTAAGCAGTTTCTCTGTGCTTTTTATTTGGGGTCTCATGAGGTTTCCTGTTGCATACAGTACTACGAAACCAACTGTACTGATGGAGTTGTATAAGGTCTTTGCTAGGGCTTTGTAGCTTTTTCTGAATATTGCTCAATAACACTGTCCTTAAATCCTTTAGAATCTCCTTCATATTCTAAATGATTGCAACATCTACCATCAAACTTTCCCGGTTGATGTCAACCTGTGATACCAGGTGCAATTTGGATTATATTTTATTGTTGCAGCAGTAATATATACAACTCTCACATTTATTCTTTGATTAATTGATTTATTTATTGATTAATTTTCAAATAAATATTTAATGTAATTAAATTGTAATTAAATCAAATTAATTTTAAGCATATCTTGGTTAATGTTTGTCTGTCATTTTGTTATATTGAAAGATGTGCTGTATGTCAATTTGAAGTGAATATTCAAATTTGGACATGTAGTCAAGGACAAAAACAAAAGTTTGTAGACTTGATATTAACAGAGAATGGGTTTTCTACTGGTTGCAGTAACAGATCCTTTACTGTGGGAAGGCTTTACAGTAGACACATGATTGTGATATGCACTAGACTTAAGGCCTTACAAATAGCTATAAGGATTTGATTGTATATAGCTTCAAGAGCACCGAAGGATAATTAGTTCTGGATCATTCAAACTCGTCAAATGAGTTCTTTCAATCCCAAGAGCACAGTTCTATTGCTCCACAGCCCAAAGCTGGGGGGCTTTAAACTCCTCTAGCAAATGTTTGGCATTGCAGATGGTGATCCTAGACTCATGTGGGACTGCTATATAGCATTTCCTCTTTCTGCTATATTTCCATTTTCTTATTTGCCTTTGTCAGCAGTTGGTTACACCTACAGCAGTTGGATTCAGTAATTTAAATGGCCTCTGGACACATTTGAACATATTTATGTGCTCATTATTGTACTTAGGAATGAAATTATTTTACTTAAAACCAATCACATTCAGTTTCACTGGGTACCACCAGGCTGAAACATCTATTTCCTCCATGAAAATGAACACAAACAAACTCTGCACATACACTTATTACGAGGAAAATGGAACCTGGAGCTCAGAAATGTCATTCTTTGCTGTGGCCACTAGGTGGCGCCCTTGGCCCGCAATACAACTTTGGTCGCTCTTTTCATTTCTCTGTGGAGTGAAAAACAGCTTAAGCAGCTACTCCTTAACTTGGCTAGATTTAACACGATACAATAGCTGAACAGGTCAATAAATTGGAATAAACTGCGTGAGTACATGTTCTAGCTTATCAGTAAACTCAAGATAGGATGTTTAAAGATTGTTGCAGTTCATCTATAGGCAAAACTATTCACGAGCGGTTGCCTTTTTACCAATTAGAGCGATGTGAGCGTTTTTCCTTTATAGCATTTCAGCCTTTATTCGCTTGTAATGCTGACGACGTACGCAGAGAGGCGCGTCACTTCAGACCATTTACACCGTCCGGATACACCACTAATAGTCTACAGGATGGACGCAAATAAGATTTAAAACGTATTGTTATAAAATGGGAATATTGTTTTTGTTGTTGGATATTTCTGTCGCAAACAAAAATGTGGCGCAAAATGTATATCAGTTTAATTCCAACTGATACAATTTTCCCTAAAAATGAAAATTCTTTTGTGAGTTTATGTAGTTATTTAACTACATGTTGTCTTATATTTCAGTTACAGCGCTGACTTCGATTTTATTTTACCATTCATTTATGTTTTCGTTGTGACCCTTCAACACGATGCAGTTACACGCGTCCAGATCTGACAAAGTCTTTTGAACACGAACCAAGCGTTTAGATTATTTGTCAGCGACCACTATTTACCTTACATTTCATAATTTTTAGCACTTGAAAAATACGACGGGTCCCAGAGTGCAAATACACTTAAAAGAGTACACAGCCATCAGAAACGCAATCGGAAATGTAATATATAAAGTGTGTGTGTGTGTGTGTGTGTGTGTGTGTGTGTGTGTGTGTGTGTGTGTGTGTGTGTGTGTGCGCGTGTGTGTGTGTGTGAGAGAGAGAGAGAGAGAGAGGAAGAGAGAGAGATAATGTATTTCCGATTATAGTGGGATTGTATATATACGCACACACACATACACACATACATATATGTAGTAACATATGTAATAATATAATATGTATATGTTACATTCTATGTATCAGCACTATGGTACTTGCAAAATACTGAATGAAGGATAAAATATATTCCTTCTAATTTATTTCTAAACAACTAATTTCACTTTAACTCCAGATGCACCCACGCACGCTGACAGCACCAAGGTAAACTGCTCTGGTGTTCATTTCTGAATACCTCCCCTCGGACTTGTGGGCCTAATTTCCAGTAGTTAAGGTCCGAGTGGCGGTTAATTCGTCTTCACCTGGAGGACCGTCCTAAACTGGCGCCCGTGAGGCACTGAGTTCCTGCAAATTATCTCCCACCTCTGCCCCTCCATCCAGCCCGCTCTGTGACCATCCTGTAGTATCATAATAAATATGAATGGAATAATGTAGGAGAGTTACACCAATTAACTCTATATGCTATCCGAGCACGTGCATTAATCCGTACGTTCATTTATTCGTTCTAGCTCTTCAATCGGAGAAGTTCCACTGAGGTCAGGGCTCTAGTTGTAAAGGCAGCTGCTCATTATTCTCATAAAAATACACACATACATGCCAGAAATCCCCAAAACAGCCTCATCATCCCAAACTCTCTCTCACACACTCTCTTTCACACACACACACACACACACACACACACACACACACACACACACACACACACACACACACAC
>JBBJLR010016812.1:0-13370 GCA_037577145.1 Brachypetersius gabonensis
TATATATATGTCCATCTTCCCATCAGACTCTCTGCAACACAATCCAGGAAGCTGTAGAAATCTGATCAGACTGGAATAGCTGGTGCCAGAGACTCTTCGAACAGCTTGTGTTTCTGAAGAGCATCCGATGATGGAGAGCAAAGACAAGCGAGCATGAAAGCAATGGCATGTCTGACTGAGCCAAGAGACGGTGGGCAGTCATCCCACACAGCTCTGTGGTGAGGCTTCTTCTCTGCACAATAAAATTACAATTTCCCAGAGCTGCTTTGCTTCTGACTATGAGATGATAGATGGAAAAACATTAGGGTGAGCCACCAGAATCAAAGCTAATCTCAGACAGGAGTTTTCCATTCTAAAATGTAGGAATTTCTCTCCAGTATGAATGAACATGTGCATGGGACTCATTGTTCTAGAAGCCCTCATAACTATAGTAATATACTGACATCATTCAATGATTTATAACAATATTTTATATTTTTATTTTTTATTACGTATTTTTACTATTAGGCTTATTTAGGTTATGAGCTCAAATCAGACATATAATATAAAGAAAATTGAATTAACTGGGTAAAAAATTGGAATAAAAAGGAGACTTCTAGTATATAATTTCCCCAGAACCGAAAGATAGACACACAGACAAACAGACAGACAGGTTGAGAGTGGAAAAAAAAATATGCCTCATTTTGTATCACATGTGGCTCCATAACAACAAAATCCATCTACTTTAAAATGGCTGAATTAGGAGAGGACTGCAAAATCATTAGATAAGTCATCCATCATTCTGCTGCAGTAAATGGACAATCATCTTTTAAAAGTACCAGCAAGGACAAACAGCAGCAATGGCTTGAATGATCTTCATGGAGAGTGCAATTTCACCAACCAGGAGACCTATAGCTTCCTACGGGCAGAAAGATCCTCAGTTGTTTCCTTCACACAAACAATCTTGTGGCAATCACATCTAATAAGACTATGTGGAGCATCCGCAGACCCTCAGTCCAGTCCAATTCTGTACACTTGACTTATCATCCATCTTCAAAACAGTAACTTTTTAGAAGAAAATCCTTCCTAACTTTCAAAGTAAGCAAATAAAAAACTATTTTATTTCTGGTCATTTTGCCTTTCAGACTATGTAAAACAAATAAAAATGGAGACACAAGTGGACCTTGCTGATGTATTCCATGCCCTAATCTGAAGGCCCTACTACCTTCAGAAGAGGGGGGGAAAGGTCAGAAAAGATCTCACCAATGCCCTATGGACACCTATGAGTAAACACCACAGGGACACCTATGAGTAAACACCAGTTCACCCGAGGAACGGCCTCTGTGAAGACAAGCTCAGCTGAACAGCACTAATTTAGCTACAGTTCAAATGGCCCGCCTCCAGGGCGGAGGCTCAGTTTTAGCCTTTAGCTAGGCTAGGTCACTCCCAGAGTGGAGGCCATCTTCTGCAGCTACTGGCTGGCCATCTTTAAAAGGCAATGAGGACACAGTCTTTGGGGAACAGTCTATGAATCCCATGCCTCTGGCTGTCCTAACTTAATCTGGGCAAGGTCCTCTGTAAAATACTCTCTCTCTCTCTCTCTCTCTCTCTCTCTTTGATCTACCCAAGTTTTCACAGGTCTAGGTGCCAGGGACAAATCCACAGCAGACTCTTGGTGAATTCTCGCTAGGGATGGGGAAATGAGGCAGGCCATCAAATATTAAAGCAGGGCTGACCCTAATTTGCCTATCTTGATTGCTCATTTGCAGAAAGCAATTACAAATTAATTAAAATTCAGCCAACATCAAGCCAGCACCAAAAAAATGTCCAGGTTCATTTACATTTTGTATTTTGTAAAGCTCAGGGGGTAAGCTTGCCCTAAATGACCACACTAACCCTTATTGCCACACCTGCTACAACCACTGCTTTATACAAATCAAGCATTTTCCCGATCCTGTGGTTCAAATCCCAGGCGAGCTATGTGTGGCTTTTAGATGAGGTCTTAAAAAGGCTAAAATTGGCTCCTAGGTGGTGCAACTGTCTAAGCGTTAGCCCTATCATTGGGAGATTCAGAGCAGTTCCAAAAAATACAGTGGTACTTCAGATGTTCACCTTCACCCTGCTAGTTTTGGTGGTATCGGTTGATAGGGGGACTCCTAGTTGGTGTATACAACAGGAGACCACTAAATTGGGCAGAAAATCTGGAAAAATTAAATGAAATGAATCATTGCTACATCTATGGTGAACCCATATAGCCTGTAGCCCTACTGTAGCCTCTTAAATGAGATTTGTCGATTAAAATCTGATTAAGTATATTACGAAAAACAACTACTTTGGGGTAGATTTTTGGTGAGGGCTGTTTTTTAATGCTAGCTAGAGAATCCTAGGGAAAGAGGATAGCTAATGCTGCTGCTAATAACATCCACAGGAAAGCTGGCTACATAAACACCTTATCTTAGTTTGGCTTCTTTTCTGTAACTAAAAGGGTAAAAATGTGGTCAAAGGCTGTAAGGATTGGGTGACACCACAACGCTGGACAGCAAGATAAATAAAATATTAAATTCGTTAAAAAATATTAACCTCACAAATAAATGGCACATTCTTATAAAAACCCCAGCAATACTCCTGTTAAGTCTATTTCTAGAATTTAAAGTAAAAGCATATAAATCTGCAGAGGTCGATGAATTCCAGCTTGTTCTTCCCATTGCTAAGCAACACAGCAGCCAATTGAGCATTGATGCTCAACAGAGTGGTTCCTCTGCAAGAAGCAGGCACTCAGCAGCACTTTCTGAGAAGTACTGTGAAAAACTCTGGTGCTTATAAAGTACAAAAAGTCTGCTGAAGCCTATTCTAAACTTCTTGTACTCCCTCAGATCAGGGCAGAGGTTTCTTGCACCTATCTATGACCACAAAAACGCCCTTCACTATTATGTAAGCAGTGTTTCCAAGGGGGAAAATAACAGAGATGCTGCTACTATGAGACAGCAAATGCCACTCAAACATACCAGCTGATGCATCTGTCTTGAGATTGCTTCAGGTTGGACTGCGGCGGTGGATGTAAGACCATGCCCAGAGAAAGTTCAGTCAAGAGGTGGAGGCAGACATAGCCGTTGTGCAGCAAACACATGCTGTCAAAAAGTCAAACGACTGACAACAGCATTGAGGCGAACGTTGACTTACTGATGAGGAAATATTTAGTTTCCCTGCTGTCACACAGCCACAATAAGAGCCAATACAGAACAATTAACAATACAGAGTAACATTTTATTTCGAACAATAGTGTGGAACTGGAGAAAAACTCACACAGCAGTGGGTAGAACTGTTAAAAGAAACTCCCTTGCAGAACGGCTGAATCTAAAATGAATCTCTCAGTTCCCCTCAACAGACAAATTAGCCAACAACCTTAAATGTTGGTAAACAAAATGATTATGCATCCCAACCCCAGATTGACAAAATGATTACTTCCTGGTTTAAAATGAACCCCACTCCCTTGTTGGCAAGATTGTTACTCAACCTTCTTTGTCGAGAAAATTAGTTCACTCATCCCTAGTCAACAAAATTATTACGCCTCCACCCTCTTAGCCGGCAAAAATCTTCCCTGGTGGGCAAAATTATGCTGCCTCCACTCAAGCCCCAGTTGATAAAATGATTATGCTACTCACTGGACAACTAAATTATGATTCCGCCATTTACTAGTCAATAAAAATATTTTGACTGAGTTATTATGGCTCTGTCCCTCAAGTATTCTGCCTTCACCACTCGCTGGCAACAAAACTATTATGCTTACACCTGTCCTCCTCAGTCAACTTATTTATTATGGTAGAGTTTCAATGGCAACTTTTCGTCAATTCAGGTTTTATCGCAGTCAACGCCAATTGATTTCTTAATAGAATACACTGACTGCTAAGACTGATTCAGAAAAGATCAAACCACATTTTGCCTCAAGGGCAAACAAATAGCACTGTGCACAGGCATGGTATCAGCCACATTTTGAAGCAAAGTTAGGGGCACATACATTGACCTGAGCACTCTGAAATGGAGATTATATATTAGTATGTGGTACTATGTTCAATCATCAGGCTTTGCAGGCTAATATCACTGCAGACAGGCCACTAGTCATTTCAAAGAGCTTCATTGACAACTTTTTGTCAACTCAGATTTCATCACAGTCAACACTGATTGATTCCTCAATAAAATACGCTGACTACTAACACTGATTCAGCAAAGATCAAACCACGTTTTGCCCCTAGGGAGAAAAATTAGCATATCACATATTCTGTGCCCATGGACAGCCTAGCAGTGTCTTGTGGTCTTTTTTTAATTCAGTAACACAATTCCAACCGTCAGAAAACTGTCACATCTTGTTTAAAGATGCAAAGTGAAGTAGCTCATGGCCAAAACTACAGTCAGCAACATGAGGTTTCTCCCATGCTGAAGTTGTTTAAATATGCGCTGAGTCAGTGTTAGCCATCTACCAAAAAGGCCACAGGCTGGCATTACATATCGAAAAATTTAAACTTGGAAAGAAGTACTAGGTTAAGGAGTGAGCGCCTTCTGCTTTCTGTTAGAGGGCCAGACACACACATGTAAAGTTCAGGAAAAAAAAAGAAGGAGCCAGGAATGTGGTCGGGTCGAGAAAATATGACAAGAGATCTACTCAGTGTGACCTAGAAGGGTTAAGTGGCTGGTAATTTAATTTCTGCATACGGATTTGAATGCGAATCAACCAAACATGGTACTAATGAACAACTGGCATATGCATGATGTCATTTGCATGACGTTAAATGATGGCATTCATTCACTGTTAGCAGCATTAGCTTTTCTGCATTAATTTTTCCTATAAGCTGTTCCAGCAAGAGGAAAAGCAGAAATTACATAAACTATAATATGTATGTAATACATATTACAGAGTCAAATGTAAATTCTGCCCATTTAAAATGATAGTTACTCCAATAATATCTTGTATTTATCCTCTTTAACACGTATCTCCTAGGAAACCAGCTTAGCAATCTGCTGTGTTCTAGCATGAATGTACAGGAAGAAGACACAGTGGGGTATTTGAAAAAGGTACCATTTTCTTTACTATAATCCATTAAATTATTGCGCCAACTCCTCTAAATCACCGGCTCCAGAATTGCATAGAAGAGACATCAAAAGCAGGTTGTTATGGGCTTGTCAGCTACAGAGAGACACCTAATTCTGAGCATGTGTGTGTGTGTGTGTGTGTGTGTGTGTGTGTGTGTGTGTGTGTGGTCTATTTGACTGTGAGGATATTCCACCAGCAAGCAATGAATTTAACAGCAAGGTATAGTGCACAAGGTACGTGTCACGGGAGCTCCCGTAATCCCAAGATGGTGCAAAAGGAGTCCAGGGAGCAGCCATGCCTCATGGAAGTGCTTTTATTCAAAAAGGAAAACAAAACAAAACAAAAACCTGGCTCGACGCCTGATATAGATATTCAGGAATGTGGACGTGAACTCGGAAAATGCAAGCACAGACACAAACATGACAATACAATGACCCGACAACCCAACAGTGAAACAAAACAGACTTAAATACAAAACCAGAATACACAGACAACCAATAGACAGACAATAAGTGTCACCCTGAGTACTCCTCAGCTGAAACCTATTTTACAGGCCAGGAGCACTCAGGGCTTTCAAAATAAAAGTCCCTACAATCCATAAATAAACAAAACCCCAGCTCCACCTGGTGGAGGCTGCTCGAACCATGACAGTACGTAATAGCCAAATGTGATTATATCAACGCCACAGTGGTTTTTAATAACCTAACACATTAATGTGGAATGCAGCAGGTGTGTGTGAAATATTCCTATTCCTAGTTTTGTATATACATATATATTATGTGTGTGTGTGTGCAGGCATGGGTGTGTGCGTTTGTATGCGTGTGCATGAACAGTCTGGTCACATTGGTGCTCTAAATATCAGTCTGTTCATCTCTCAGCAGCAACAGCAGTTGGAGATATGCGTCATCTGTCAACTTGACACTGATAAATAACTCGGAAAATCCTACTGCTGCACATGGACGTACGCACGCACATACACACACATGGTAATGACTACTGCATTAATATAACCACCTCCACATGGGCATGGGCAAGCTCCTTCAAAGGCTTCTAACACAGAACGATGACTTTGAAAGACTAAAAAATGAATATATGCAAAATATATATTTCATCTTAGTGACAATGTGTCTTGTGTGACATGTGTTTATCATGATATCCCAAAAGTCTGTAGACAACAGTGTTTCTTCTGAAATCAATAGGATTAATCTCCTCACTCTTCTGGCTGTTGGAGCTTTGATGTGAGTATTTAATTGTCTCTGCGAAAGCATAAACGAGGTTATGAATGTCACTTATCCCAAACGTTGGATAGAGATTCTGCTGCTCCACAGCCCAATGCTAGGAGGCTTTATATCCTTCTGGCCAACGCTATCCTCTTTTTGTGTCACATACCTTTTCAAAAGGTGTCACAAAATTTGATCAGGATTGTATTGATTGTACCCAAATCACAAAGCATCTGTCAATTCACATCAGACATGACTCTTCCCAGCCTTCAGAAGCTCCCAGGATTGCTTCCATTCTCCATAGCAACAGCACAGAGAATCCTCTCCCTGGAACACAGAGCATGTGTGATTGTAATCACACACACCGGCAAAAGCGGGCAAAAAACACTTGCTAGAACTACACATTTCTGACTCTCGCGATAAGGCATGCAGGTATTATAGATGCCAAGAGCAGCACGATGTTTAGGAGATGCAGAGATACATCTGATCGATCTCTGCTGGAACAACTGGGGATGAGGTGGGGTATTTCTCTTAGTTGAGCACTTCACCCATAAAGAGTAGTCTTTGGAAGATTACAGATTAAGGCCTAAATCCGATCAGAACTGTATTGCTCCAAAACGTTTCTACATGCTGTGTCCATGTAAACATACTGTTCCAATTTATGGGTTAGAACATTAAAGTTGCAGCCTCAGATTCCAGTAGGTGTTTTGGTCTTTTTCAGGATTTTTTAGTTAGCCGTATCACTTCAGCCCATTGTTGAGGATTGTCCAATAGGAATGGTCCTCAGTAGTGGGAAAAGATTGACTTGCTCCTTATCTTTATCTAGCTCCTTATCCTTATGTTGTGGCTCCCTGTGGCTTTTGAAAATAAATAATAATTTAACACAAGAATGACGAAAAAATGGCTATAGGCTACCTATAAAGGCTGTGTGTGTCAATTGACGCTATGCCCAGTTTTGCATAAGGCGCTTCCTGATACAATGCTGCTGCAGTATGTTCGAGCATTTAGTCTTGCAGCCTGCTGGCATACATCCACGCAAGCTGCAGCCAGCAGACACAACAAGTGTCCAGTGGACTTTCGAGCCAGCGCCCGTCGTACAGCACCTGTCGTCATATCAGAATCGGAATCGCGTTTATTGGCTGAGTATGTGAGCGACACATACAAGGAATTTGATTCCAGTCGATTGTGTCTCTCAGGCACAACAGTATAAAACAACAACAATGTGTAAAAGTACATGTGTACATGTGCCTACACCACACCCATATGTTTCTTACACAGCATGCTTACTGCTCCAATAGACCAATAGACACGATTCTGATTCTGATGAAATCACGGCAGATGACACTGTCAGCCATTCTAGGTGTTAAATGTATTTTATTTTAATTTATTGTTTTTTTAATTGTAGTTTTTGAGCTTATTGTGATTTTGTAATGTTAAAATACAACGTGTTTAATTTGTTACTAAATGTTCTAAATGTTCAAAATGTTTTCTTTGAATGAATAATATTTCACAAGCAACACACTAGCCTAGTTTTTATACATAGCATAAAAGTAAAAAGCAATACATGCAGTGTTATCTTCATTTTAGATGTTTTCCGGTGTTTTCTCTTTTGCGGAAAACTGGGTCCAAACGACTCTTTGAGTGTTAAAGGTTGCTGACCCCGGATCTAGCTAAACAAAGCCATATGGGTCCTTAGGCCACTAGACAGGTTGGCCGGTTGTTGTGCTGAGCTACGAGCCAACCAAATACCACTACGGTTGACTCCACAGTCCAGTTTTCTGGGTACTAGCCATCTTCACAAAGCTCTTTACACCTGAACCATCAAAGTAGAATTATAATCACTTTTGATGTATTAATAGTCAAGTCACGATTGGAGATCATAACACTGGTTATGTTAACGATATCAAGACAGTATCAACAGAAGGCTCAATTACTTCAGGAATAGACACACTAACACTCCTGGACACACAGCGGTTTAGCATGAACTTGAACAGGAGCGAGGTCAGGGGGAAGAAGAGAGAGAAGAAGTAGAAGACGGGGGGGGGAAGAAAACGTTCCGCCATCAATCATAATTTCCATCAGGGAAAGTCAGAAGCTGAGAGACAAATTACTGCTCAGCTCTCTCCATCACACCTGACACCCCAGCTGTCAAAGCGCCCAATCAAACATCATGTTATAGCCGTAGCGAATAATAACAAATTACTGCGGAGGAAAGTGGCGGCTTTCTCTCTGACACAGACAGCTAATCTCCACCCCACCGATCTCACTCGCCACGCTACATATCATTACCAGCCTCTCATGCTCCCCTGCCATGTACTTGCAAACGCAGCAAAAGCTTTTAAGTCTTGTTGCTTTGTGTCATACTGGGTAATTTCTTGACCTTGCAAGCTACAGCCTTCTAGAAGATCACTTTTTTAGTGTTCTTTGCACTTAATGAGCATTTAGAATATTACAGGGCAATGTCTGCATCCCTTTCTGTTTATACTCTGGCTTATGGTTACTTCCACCAACAACAGCGTTTTTCTGAGCTTTATAGGTGGAAACATTTCTGCAAAATGCGATTAAATGCTGCATTGGCGCTGAGTCTGGTCTGAAACACTGTATATCGACCCAGACGCTAATGTTCATTTGGCTCGGTATGTCCCTTTTCAACCTAATCTCTTTGACCTCATTTAGGTCCAGGCATCTCAACCAGGACTGGCACATCCATAAAGGGGAACAAAGCAATCACCTAGAGTGGCACTTGAGAGAGGCCCTTAAGGAACTTGATTCCAGATTACATCATTTTTCCAATCCCTCTGTGACTGGAATTTGTTGTTGCTGAGGCTGTCTATAAGGTCATCAACACACTTAACTATAAACAACAATTCGTAAACCATTTTGTGTTATGGTTAATGTGTGGCTGGTATTATTGACCAATCACAGCTTTGCAACCAGTAAAACGTTTTGTCCCAGACAAGCTGCCTAACTTCATCTTCAAAATAAACATGTCTGCAGAAAAGAGGATAGGTCAACCCCTGGCAAGCCTATTTTTGATGACAGCACATTTCAACACCATATATTCAGTTATAGCATAACTAGCATAACACGCATAACATTAAAACCACCTGCCTAACATCCACCTTGTACCCCTTTGTAACAATCTCTCTCGTGTTTCTCTGTTCCTGCACATTGTTTGCAGTGTGGCATGGCATAATACCCTACTGACCCCAAAAAATAGTTTATTCAAGTGTACTACGAGTATACTTTTAAAACTAAAACTGAGGCATTTTACTTTAAGTTTACTTTTTATATTTTATATACTTAAGAATAGTTTAGTGAAGTATACTTGACTATAAAGAAAGTATGTAAATTATAATTTTATAAACTTAAAATGACCTTATAAAATATAATTTTATAAACTTCAAAATCTTCCAATTTAGTCTGAAGAAGTATTAAATTAGTATACTTTCTAGTACACTACAAGTACATGGTCCGTATACTTGCTGTACTCATACTTGTACTCAAGCATACTTAATAATATGAACTTCAAGTATACTACTTTTTTGCTAAGGGGAATGAAGCCACTGCCATTAGAAAATATCATCTTCATGAAGGGGTGTAATTGTTCTGCAGTAGTGTTGAAGTAGGTGGTATGTGTCGTTACACAGCCCCATATGTACCAAGCTGTGATGCTCTGTGTGTTTTGACATTTTGTAGCAGTTCGTGTTGCACCAGCTCTTTGTGGGAACATCCCAGATGTGTTAACCTCCACTCCTAACATGTATCAATGAGCCTTAGACACCCGTGACCCAGTTTGACCCTTCTTGTTCACATCCTTACAGTCACCCATTTTTCCTGCTTCCAACAGTCAGTTCTAATTCCAGAACTGACGGTTCATCTGCTGCCTGATACATCCCACCCCTTGACAGGTGCCACTGTACTGAGAGAATCAATGTTATTCACTTCCCCAGTCAGCGTACTTTAGCATGGCAAGTTGTCACTTTGAATTACAGAAGGTAATTAAAATAATACAGGTGTGACTTCCATGTCTTGCACAAGTCTAAATGTGTTGTCTCTAAAAAAAACAAGCATTACTAATATAGTTTACCAAAGGGTATCTTCAAATGTCTCAATGCTAGATAAACATTAAAGAGTTATTCATCAAGCAACAGCACTTTAAGAGTTGGCTGCAGGTTGATAAATTGCACACTTAGCGCACAAGATAACTGGAGAAGCGAACACTCGGCTGGACATCAAGCTGGACAGCTCATTTAGAAACATCTAGACAAGAACATGAAAACAACCCTCTCACCCCTTTTTTACACTGTCGCTTTGCTAAAAATTGATGGGCATAAACAGACTCAGGATAATGAATGGCTTCTTTTTGCTTGTTGTTTCATTGTGGACTGAGTTTATGCTGATAGACTGTCTATGCCATGAAAAGCTGGACAAATACCATAAAAATGTGAAAAATCACATTGTTACTGTAACTATAGAAGCAGGTGTCAGTATTGATGAATGAGGGTGCAGGGGATGGAAATCTGAGTCCAATCATGGATCCTGATGACTAACCCCTTTTGGTATCCATGATGAATTGTTGCCATGTTCAGCTTACTCTGAGTAATACGAGGTATAAGGTGACTCAAAACATTTCTCACTGACCCTCCACCTACTCTGTCATTACTCTTTTCTGAATGTGAAGGTCTGCCTTTAGTTTCTTCATTCCAACCAAGGTCTAATTTGTGCTTCCACTCACTAGCCACTTTATTTGAAACATCCTTGTACTTCCTAGGGGAGAACACTAACTTCTATTAAGTCTGGCTAGCATTGTGCTGAGTGGCGGGGTAGAGGGAGAGTCAACCCACAACCCAATTCTCAGACAGTGAGGCCAGTTAGGCTCTCTTGGAGTCTCAGCCATGGATGGCTGTGAATTCAATCTGCTGATGATAGGAGCTCTTCACTAAGTCTTGATGCACTGTTAGTAATACAGTAAGGCCTCTCTTTTACGCGGATCAGCAATCGTGGATTTAGTCTAATGCAGATTTTTTTCTGAGAACATTTCCATATAAAATATAACTGTATAAATATACAAAGTGCTTCTTGAAATGGTAAAATACCGCTGTACTTAGAGGTGGGAAGTTTTGAAAGTAGCCAGTCCGAAAACAGTATTTATTTCTCCTTGCTGCTGATTGGGAGCATCCCATGCTCTGTGTAATTAGAGGCGGGTGATTTGAAAGTAGTCAATCCGAGAGCGAAATGTAGTACGCAGGCGCGAGCCTGGTGTAGCATGGCTGCTTTGTGTCTTGCCTTTGTATATTAGTGTTAAACATTGTTCCCCAATTTTCTACAGTTATCTCAGTTTATTTAATATTAGTTAGCTGTACCCTGTCTAAACATCTCAGTAGAGAGAGTTATTTTAACATTTGTGTGCGAGTCTTTGTTTTGGCTCGCCACACACTGCTAATGCTGCTGCTAATGCTAATGCAGTTTCCTCCGGGATCAATAAAGTTTTCTGATTCTGATGATTTATTTCTCTTGGCTGCTGATGTTTGAATCATCTGTGGAAGCTGCAGACCAGAATCTCTAGTGGATCGTCTCAGTGTTTCTCTTGTTTTTCGTCCTGTCCTTCGTAAAGCCCTCTATTTTTATTACTGTGAATTAAATAAAAAATGAAATTTAAAATTAAAATTTAAAATGAAATTAAAGTGTTCTGGGGGCATATTTAGTATTTACACTATAAAAACAGGCAATTTTAGACATCTGTTGTACCAAAACACAACAACTTTTTCACTATATATGGGTGCTCTTGGAATATAACCCCCATGAAAATTGCAGGGTTACTGTATTAGCATTTGCATTTGCTAACCTTACTAATTATTGAAAATAATATTGACATGACTCTTTTTTTAAGCCATCACTCACAATATGAACAACAGCTCTGTTGTCCCATAGCTCTGCTGGTTGTCTCTGTTGAGAGCTGGCTTTGGCTGTGATGGGGAGTGACATGCCAAAAATCGCAGGGGTTGGATTGCGGAGCCATGCCAGGATTGGTCAGTTGGATGTGATAGCTGTGCCAGGATTGGTCTCTTGGATGAGTTTTGCAGCACTGGGATTGGTGACAGTCTGGAAGGACAGCATGACAGATGGAGCCTGATCGCCTCCATGGGGACAGAGCTTTCACACCTAGTGACCCACCGCAATGTGTACAACCCCCTTGGGACAAGGTCTACTGTGTGCATGAGACAGAAAGACATCCCAGATTGCACACCAAAAACCCCGAATGACATTATTAACAGGAAGAATGACCACTTATTTGGCCGCCTGGCATTCAACAGCGATAGCTGTATGGCATTTTATTGCTGCCCCAACACTTGTTATGTAAGTGGAGAAGGTCATTAGGATCTATAATAAGAAGTGCACTTCAGAAATGATTTGGCATTCATAGGAAATAATGTGAGAGTCTGCCTGGAACTCATGTCTAGCAAGAATTGTGGAGAAGAAAATGAAGCAGAGATTATCTCACTGCTCATCACTACTTCTGATGGACTTCTAAGGAACAGCTTGGAAGAAATAATCCAATTTAATCTAGTAATCTGTTTTTTCTCTTAATCCAAATGAAATTAGTCATTTGTCTCTTTGATTTGACACTGGAGCTCCAAAGGACAGCTGTGGTTGCAGGGAATGCACAAGCACATGGACCCATGAGCCACCTAAAATCCTAGGGATCGTACTGAGCAATGAGAATAGAAGGGGTGCCATCTTATCCACCCAGAGAAATTGAGGCCAGTTATGCTTGACTGACGTCTGTGGCATCACTGAGAATCAAGTTTGCCATCTTCCATTAATAGTGCTGTGTCACTCTGGAGCCCCTGTATTTCATTGTAAAGAATTAGCTCACCATGCTAATTGTTAGGGTATAAACTCCTCTAATGACTGATGTGTATATGTTCTCCACTGTGTTTTCTATATGCTTCATAATTAACCACTCCTTCTGGATCAATGCACAATTTCCCTCTCTTCCCATACGTAGACTTGTAGTCAAGACCGCCTAAACCAAGACCAAGACACTACCAAGACCAGAGGGTATCGAGACCAAGCCAAGA
>JBBJLR010016832.1:0-13369 GCA_037577145.1 Brachypetersius gabonensis
AGACAAAATTGTGCGCACCCCCTGTGATCTCTAGCGCCCCCCTAAGGGGGGCCCGGACCCCAGGTTGGGAACCACTGGTGTAGACTATATTTGTGTAGGAATAAAAAATAAAAAATCAGGCAAGTTCAGATCAAAACACAAAAGACTTTTACTAGTTTTACAAATGTAGGTTTTATGGCAATAGCACAATTTTTTTTACATTGTATGTTGTGCTGAATCATTCTTTATGTAACCAGACATGTGAACTAATAAGATAAAAAATGTATATCGAGTCCACAAAGGTTCTTCTCTAATGCACATCTTATTTGCTAAAATAATTATTCAAGGAATCATTCACTAAAGAGTGTTTCTTCTATTGTATTATATGAAAGATTGACGACTTTATTTTTTATTTTTTATGCTGTGGATGTCAGCATGTGTTCCTTCCCCCCACAACTGTTGTGGTGAAGCTGCAGCCCTCTTTTCGTTTGCATATGTGCCTGCACATTGTGTTAATGGCATTAAAATTGAATTGAAAGGAGTATAGTGGCAATGACTGATGTGTGAGCTGGTTTTCATGCGCATATCCTAAGACTAATGCCTTGTAGGAAGTTCACCTAGATGGCTACATTTACTCCGAAAGCAAGGTCTCTGAAATGAATCAACACTGCATCAGCCTCTGTAATGCCAGGCTACATGCATAAAGATCAAGTACAGCACATACATAAAGATCAGGTGGCTGCTTGCTGCTTGCTGCTTTCTGCAGCTTAATGAAGCGCATTCATTACCAACACATTTTGTTCACATCATGTGAGGAAGGAGGGGAACAGAGGGCAGCTGCAAGTGATGGCTAATGAAACCCCAGCAACACTTGGAGACGCATGTTTTAGCGACAGTGCATCCATTTTACCCTTCTTGATAATGTCTGCTGTATTTCAAGGAAGCCAGTTTCAGTCCTACAAGGCAGCTGAGTTAAGTGATTTAATTTTTATATTCTGATTAGTCACCTAATTCATTAAATCTACTGATTGGTTAATTTAAGTATGAGTCTAAGTTGTCTACTGTACACACAGTACTGCACAGTTCATTTTTCTTGTACAAGTACTGAGAAAACTGAATATCAATGAGGTACAACTTTAATAAAATGTCCCAAGGTTATTGAAAAGAATTTGCATAATAATGTAATATTTTTAACCATCGCAGGCGTAAATCGAGAGGCTTTTTGCACCTGTCTGCTTGTTGGTTTTGCCACTATTCCACTGCTATGCATTCAAGTTCTTTTAAGATGTACAGGTAATGGATTTAAGCTCGCTCTAAAGGTTTTCGATGTGTTTTAGGTGAGGACTAATTGCTGGCCAGTTTAAAACAGTCTGTCTTCTCTGTTTTTACCATTCGTTTGTTTTGCTGGATGTATGCTTTGTGTCATTGCCCTGCTGAAAGACCCAAGACCTCCACCTCAAACCTAGTTTTCTGTTTCTGGGTAATGCATTTCACGCTAAAATGGCCTGTTGATTAATCCTCTGATTTTATTGTTCCTTAGATACACTCAATGCCTCCAGTACCATTTTTTTTTTTACTTCTGATTTTGTACTTTAGATTTTGTGATTCAGAGGTACCAATGGTCCATATCAGGACTACAGTACATCCATTATAATACCACATTTCAAAAAGTTGAAACAATGGGGACTCCATCTGAGGAACCCCTTTGTTTAATTTTATGACTACAGTGCAAACTAAACTGGTGAATACGGTTATGTTTAAAATACTAAAACGTAAACAGTAAGTGAAATCGCTATATATTGCTATAGACAATGAATGCTGTTTTTAATACAAATAAATATTATACTGGTAATGTCTGTTTAAAAAGCCATGTCACTCACATTGAACTAAAATTGTTGAATATAATTAAAATGTACATATAAAATGATATCATAATATTTTAGCCTCTTTAATCAGTATATGTATTAGCCACAACATTTTTATATTTGTCAAGCCCTGGCAATTATTATTGAAAAAAATCAATCTACATAAATATATATAGGCAAAAATCTGCCCAATTATGTAAATATAGTTATAATGTAATTATATTTTAATGATTTCCAGACTTTTGACTGGTACTGCGTATATTTTCATTTATTATTATCATTACACTCCTTCATGCTTGCTGCTCTGCATCCACACAGGATGCACAAATCAAACAAGTTTTGCGCCCCTTTCCTTTCTGTTCCGGTGGTCACCATGGCACTGTGTGCTGCAAGAGGAACCTGTAGTGTATCCTGTGACAGTTGACACTAACCAGGCACCTCATACTGAGTATTTATATTGTTTACTTTTTCCCCCTCTTCGTTTGTCCTAACTGACTCACCATACCAACAAAGCAGCTCTCGGGTCCCAACTTCGAAGAGGAGTGAATATACTGTATGTTAACATTTCCTGCCTTTAATGAACAATGATTATGTGCCGGAGCTGTAATGAAAGCACAGACAGCTAAAAAGCCTTTGTTGAAGCACACAATACTCATGGGCCATGCCCGGCATAGTTTAGTTTCAAATGATTTCTTAAATGTCGTCCGAGATTGAAACATCTAAAGCATCAGTTTCTTCGGTGACTAAACATACCCTGTTTTGAGACGTCTATAAGCATTTGTTTCTCACAAATATTCTGTCTGTCTTCTTTAAAGTGGTGTCTGTTCAACAAAAATGTGAAATGTCTCCTATTTCCTTAAATGTAGTTGATCAAAAGACATGTCTCCAAAAATGGTTTCCTTAGTTTTGAAGCTTATAGAACACTAATCTGCAATTTGTAAACCACGTGACTAACTCACACACAGACTTTTGCACTATTTGGATGAATTCAGATTGGTCTCTTACTTTCAGTGAAGGGCTGTGTTAATGCTTCAGCAACTCCATATTAAATGTATTTCAATGCGTTGTCATTAAAGTGCCATTAAAGTGCATGGTTGGGTGTCCTAATACTTTTGTCTATGTTGTTTATCATACAGAACAACACTCACTCACAAAATAATCTTCGTAAAAGTGGATTCTTATGCTGTATGACGTACTGTTGTTTATAAAAATTGGCAAATTATACTAAAACCAGTTGTTGCAGACATGTTAAATTCGGAATTATGTCCATACTTTTGTTGAACAAGAAAAACCATAACATTTTAGGGAAACCATGTAAAATTAATTTTTATCTAAACTGTTTCTTTTAATATTTTAATAATTTGCAATTACATCCCCTCCTTCTCCTTCTGCCTCTTTCTTAGAGGTTTGCAGCTCCATGGCGAGCTCCAACTCGCTCTCCTCCAGTGTGACAGGCATCAGTAAAGAGCTGGCCGACCTGCGTCACCTCATCCAGTTCCCAGAGGAAATTGCAAGCATACTGACCGAGCAGGAGCAGCAGCTGTACCGCCGTGTTTTTCCACTGGACTACCTGTGTTTTCTCACCCGAGACCTGAGCAGCCCGGAGTGCCACAAACGCCACACACACCTCAAAGCTTCCCTGTCCGCCCCCACCATGTCCACCCAGAATACTCACTACAACACTGTGGAGGACCTCGTCACACGCTTCAATGAGGTCAGACCTTGGTTTTGGTTCCCTTTTTTTCATTTTGAACTTAATGTTTATAGTTTGTCTTTTAGCAGTTAAATGAATAATAAATAAAAACAAACTGGTTTGAAAAGCACCTCAGAATAGAGTTCAGTGCTGATTGTTTGGCAAGATTCTTGTCTTTCAGACTCAGATTTTATCTAGTAGCATCATCCTTTACTCAACGTTAGCCAAAACAAAGTTTACAATTTTTATTGTTTTTTTTGTCAGTGTATTCAGCAATTACAGCTGAATATATAAGATATTTCCTCGTTGAAATATGTTATACTCTGTGTCCACTTTTTAGTAGAGGGTTTAACCTGTCAATTGAAAGGTTCTTCAATTTTCTGAAAGTGGGTCTTCTGTGGCAAACATTGGAGCTATGGTATAGTGTTCCCTGTTTTATTTTATACATTTCTTTGGAGCAGATGTGCTGGCTTCGTGTGATGCGGCCTTCTGTGCTGCTGTTTCTGTTTCATATTATTCCACTTCCATTGTATGTTTGGTTTTGGAAATGGGTCAGATTTAATCACCTTTCAAAGATCTTGAAAGATCGAGTAGCTGAAAAAACTCCCTACACAACGGTACAACCTAGAGTTCAAAGTGTCTGGAGTGCCCAGGTCTACTTACAGGCTGCAATTGCTGCAATGCTATACTGGACAAAGCTATGTTGGACAATCAGTATGTAGAGCAACACATGCTGCCAAAAGTAGTGGCGTGAATAATCACACAGTCCCACAAATTTGTAAAGTTTTTACAAAGAATGGCCGAATAGCCAACATGGAATTTAATGACTGAAATTGCTTAAAAGCTTAATAGCCAGCACAGCATTTTCCCTTATACATTTTAGACATTTAGCAGAAGCTTTTATCCAAAGCATCTTCCATTCCCTAACTACAGCGGTCAGTCTTCCGGGAGCAACTGGGGGTTAAGGGTCTTGCTCAGGAATCCAGTGGTGGTGCAAAAGGTAGGATTCGAACCCATGACCTCTTGATCCAGTGGCAAGTATCTTACATACTAGGCCACCACCACCCCTTCTCAAAATCTTAACCTAGTAGCAAGTCTATAATTAACTCCATACTTCTGTATTGTTGCAACATATGTGGTCTGAGAAATACGCAAGATTACTCAAAATAAAGTTTTAATGGTCGCTCAAGCCACCTTTCTGGAGTTGTGCTTAGACTTCACATAGGAAACTTGTTGACTTAGCAAGTCACAGACTACCATAGCTTATTTATGAACTGTAAAATCACTTTCTTGAATTGAGCACATTATGTAACCAGAGTTGACTGACAGAAATACTATATTGTGTTCCTGTAATATGCAACCACTACAGACAACCTGTCTTCATAGCCTATTATGAAATGAATAGCTGACTGCTTTGAAGACAGAATAAGCTCAATTTTAGTGAGAGCAACTTAAACATTTTGCATCACTAAAATTGAGCATTTGTACACTGTCAAGTTTATCAGTGTAAAAGAGTGGGTCAGTTTCACAGCTCATAAATAAGCGATATTAAGTATACGGTGATTTGCTAAGTGACACAATCAGAATCCTGCTGCATGTGATGCAATAGCCGTCAGTGAAGAGGTTGTCATGAATATTTACTTTGGGCTTCTCGCCCACACAGCAAAATGAAAGAGGTCCATAGCGAGAATATTTTAAGGCCATTTTTGGGGAAAGCTTTTAAAAGCTGACGGCAGGAACATTTTGATTTACTCTTTAAAGTTCAGCTTTATCTAAACCAGACAGCAACAACTATAAAGCAGATGCCTTTGTAGTCTTTGTAAGCTACACAGAATTGCTTGCTAGCTTAGGTTAGATTTAGGCTTGAAAAACCGATTTGTTGTTGGACAGTAACTAAAGAAATGGTGTACTTGAACATCTCTGTTTCTGTTCTTATACATACACCACTTTTAATTCGTAACTGGAGATTTAAATATAGGAATGTATTATATATTTGCACAATTTCTGCTTTAATATTGAATGTACAGAAAGTAAAAAGTTGCCTTTACATAAACCAGTCTTGATTAAAAGAAGGTAAAATGCATCTTTGCCATTTTGGGCAGTGTTCTTATGGGGTTACACAAGTAGTGCTTCAAAACACATTCTGTCTTCAAAGCAGTCGGCTATTCATTTCGTATTAGGCAATGCAGACAGGTTGTCTGTAGTGGTTGGATATTACAGGAACACAATATAGTGTACATCATGCAAACTGTTTCTGTCAGTCAACTCTGGTTACATAATGTGCTCAATTCAGGAAAGTGACCTTCACTGATTGCTGTGCAGTACAAATCTGCCTTTTAAGATTCCTGGCTCGAAGATTCACTGTATTATCCTAGGACTCCTGCAGGCATATAAACATTTCTTTGTATCGGATCACAAGCCATCCTGTGTTGGCACCACTGCATAATCTGGAGGGTTTCGTGATTGGAATATGGTTCATTCCCCCATGTATTAAACCTAATGTCATCTCTGATCTATGTGTCTTCTAAATGGAATTTCCCATTCTTTGCCAAGCATGTTCTGTCCTTTGTCTTCTGCATCTTCCAGACTTGTTCATGTGCTATTTTTACATCATCACAACCCGCTTAACATCTCCCCTAAAATCACTGCCAGTGTTGTCGTAGTTTAACTGCTTAAGTGGTCAGCTGTCTGTCCTGTGGTCAGCTGTGCAGCAGTAGTCTACAAGTCTCTGGTGTTGGGGAAGCACAGCCCTTTGAAGTCCTATAAACTGTCAAGCGTCTTTACGGCATTCTCTTATGTAAGCCCACAAGGTTGGCTATTCTCTGGTTTAATTCAAGAGCAATGAAACGACCAGAGGAATGCTGCTGAGGTGATATGAGCCCAGTCAGCCTCAGCCACTCTGTACTAGCCCCCCAGCCCCCCATGCACCAGCTCTAGAGAAACTGTTTACATAACTCACATTTCCTGGGAGGTGTTGTTTTTTTTTTATAGCTACAACATACCAGCACACAAACATTTAATAATAATGAATAATATGTTTAATTTATGTAGCGTCCTTCTCAAACACAATGACTTTTTATAGAGTAACAACATAAACTTAAATCTTAAATAAATCATAAACTTACAACACATACAACATAGTCACAGAACTAAACGAGTCATCACTGATAGAAAAGACATGACTTAAAGTGACACTTGAATTCTGAATTGCCCAATTTTTTGGGTAATGAATTCCATAATTTGAGTGCAGTAACACTGAAGGCTCTATCTCCTATGTGGGATACTCTGTGTAGTGTGGTGTAGAGATTTAGCAGGCCTACAATGGATATAAGGAGAGAAGCCATGAAGGTCTTTAAAAGTACAAAGAAAATAAAGAAGGGTCCTGGTAGCCATTGACGACGATAGAGGACAGCAGTGAAATGAGAGGTATGAGTGTGAGTGAGGAGTCAGGTCACTAAGTTTTGAATGTACAGAGGCTCCTCGAGTTACAACGGTCTCGACATAAGACATTTCGAGTTTACGACACTCACTCCCACTCTGCTTACACCGTTAGCGTCGTACTTTCGGAACACGTGGGGGAACTAGTTTGGTTGTGCACAACGGAAGAATACGCAGTAATGAGGCGTTCGAGTGATAGAATTTTCCTTTTTCTGTGGCTTAGTTGTGTTTTTATGATTTTATAACTGTGTTTGGGTCGGAAAGTGAGTTAGGTTAGGGTGTGTTTCAAATTACGCCACAGATCCGTTCCTTCGACAGTGATGGAACCCGAATTTTGCTGTAAATCAAGGACACCCTATATTGTAAACGAGCAAGTGTTCTAGCTGAGAGGCTAAACAGAAGTTAAAAGGCAAGGATAAGCATTTCAGCATCACCTGGTTGTTTCTGGGGTCAAAGAGCACATACATTATTTTAGGGAATGGTACATTCAGGCAAATCGCTCAGTTCTGTGGATGTGAAATGTAGCATGTTCTGTGGATGTAAAACGCATTCTAAGCCCTCAGCTGCAAGTCGAAGGCCATTTGATTGTGTTCACATTCAATAACCTACATAAAGAATGATTTGAATCCTATCAAAACATTTTTTTTCCATCTTAGCCTCAACTACTCAACTATCTAGCTGCCTGCCTTTTAACTTTACTATAATTTATATCATTTGTAATAATTTTTTTTTCATTTCTGTTCCATAATATTTGAAGCCTTGAATTAAAAAAAAATATTAACTGCATTTTTAAATACAGTACTGTTCAAATCAAATACTGTTGTATGTATTTTGGAAAATTATATGTGTAACGTGCTGGGCAAGGACGGACGAGAAGGAACGCAAATGCAAACCCACAAACTTTATTATGACAGACAGACGGATGACTGTTCAGAATAGGAAACACCTGGGAAAGGGGCAGAGACATGGACTAGACACAGGTGAATGCATTGATCAAAATCACATGGCACAGAGGAAAACAAAGCAGAATTGTGCAAAATAAGGCAGGGTCTGTGTATATGCAATTTCTGTCTGTTTAGCAGATTTAGTCCTGATAAACAGCAACTGTTTCCACATTTCTAGGTTAGTTCTTGGGTGACCTGGCTGATACTGGCTGCAGGCTCGATGGAGGAGAAGAGAGAGGTCTTCTCACACCTGGTCAATGTGGCCAAGTGCTGCTGGAATATGGGCAATTACAATGCTGTCATGGAGTTTTTGGCGGGTCTAAGGTACGACAGGGCTTGGGAAACAAAAACTGCCAATTATGGTGTGAAATGTGGTTTACTTAGCAAAATGAGGCAACCTTTTTTGATGTTGACTTTATTTTCCCTCCATTTAATGTGGTTGCCATGCCTAGAAATTAAGTTCAGCATGTTGATGTCGCTTAGATCTCGGAAAGTGTTGAAGATGTGGCAGTTCATGGACCAAGCAGACATTGAGACCATGAGAAGCCTGAAGGATGCCATGGCACAGCACGAGTCCTCCTCAGAGTACAGGAAGGTGGTGAACCGTGCCCTCAACATCCCTGGTTGTAAAGTGGTACCCTTCTGTGGAGTTTTCCTCAAGGAGCTCAGCGAAGCTCTTGATGGAACAGCCAGTCTGATAGGCCTGCATCCTCCTTTTGATTCTCAAGAGGACTCTATCGATGTGAGGCTTGGAAGTTTCTGCATCCCTTTTACACCCATTATCAGAAATTTGAGCTCTGTGTGTTGGGGTGGTGGGTTGGAGGTTTTTAGCCTTTGTGAACCAAACAGTTTGTTCTTCTTTTTATTCCTCCCAGTTTGTGTCTGACTACAATGGTCAGCAACGTTTCCTGCAAAGGGTGGGAGGTGACGGACTACACAACTCCGAGAAGGAGGCCACGGTGAGCAACATCCTGCAGACCATTCGCAGCTGCAACCGCAGCCTAGAGGCAGAGGAATTGGAGGAGAGCGCTCGAGAACCTGGAACCTCCCTTTTCAATGACAAGAGCAGGACCCAGTAAGTCTACATGCACACACATACAAGCACGTATGTATGAATAATTAAATTTAATGAAGGACTGATTAAGTCAAACCAGGATTGACTGCTGATCACTACAAGTTATACAAGTAAAAAAAAAATCACTTCACTCTATATTAAGGTTTATTTTATCTTCACACAGAATATATATATTTTTATTTATTTTCTCAATACAATATCTACTAGTGGTGGTCTTTCCTTCCGGGTACTTTGATAAATTCATTTTTTTTTCATAAGTATGTCCTGGGATAGGACTACTGAGTATATATGCACAAAGAATTTTGCAATTTCTATTCAAACATCAACTGTGTGAAATTGTTCCCTATACTAAGAATGTTTTGTCAGTGATAACTGCCTGTTTTAGTTTATGAAACCAAGGCAGTTGTTTCTAACCTGTTTATAATTCAGTTAGTTCCTGTATTTGTATATAAGAACTTATAAGAACATACATCTTTTCTCAATAACTCTGAAAGGCACTGTCATAGTCATAGTATATGTACTGTTTTTTTTTCTGGTTTTGTCAAAATTCACAATCGTAAAATGCATTTGAAATGAATCTCTCTCTAGCAAAGTTAGCTCTATAAAGTTAAATTTTTTTCATTTATTGTTTAATTCATTAAAGAGAAGCGTTTTCCTGAGAAGGAAGGAAGAAAGCTGTGGTTTTGGTCTCTGCTTGTCCTCAACACTGCACTTGTGTGTCTTTGGAAGGAAGGAATTCATACTGGTTATTAATGTGGTGTCAGATTAAGGTTTGCCTGGATTTTGTCATACGCCGTGTTTGTTGCATTGTCTACGGTGTGTTGAAATCTCAGGAGAGGCTCTTAATCTTCAGGTGTTTCTGGAAGCCCAGCCACATCCTGCTTTTTGGAAACTCTACTGGACATATTTGTTTTCTGTTTGCCTTTGTTCTTCTTTGTTTTTGCTGTGTAATATCTTGTAATATTTTTATAGTTATCAATAATAGGATGTTTAAGTATTGTTTATGGTTCAGTTAATGTCATGATACATCTTAAAGACAGATTTATAAGGTTAATTTCTGAAACCTATGCAAACAAAAAAAATAAGTAAATACTCCAAAACGTAAACAGTCAAATAATACTAAACTGACTGATATGGTTGTCAGATCTCAATCTTGTTAATTGTGATTTTTTAAATGAAATCAGATATTTTATATGAAAAAAGCTTGCAAGGTTCTAATTCAGGGATATTGTAGGTTTGGATGTGGAGCTTAGCAGTCTTTGTTAGCTCGTTTGATATCTTGTTTTTTTGGTTACATGCTAGCATCATGCTAAAAAGTACATTCTTTATATGCTTCTTTCTCTTCTCTTCTCTTTTTCATCGTCCTTTCCTCTCATTCTTCTCGTGCCTTGAATGTCTACATTTAAGGAAAACCCTTGGTTCAGGCCGAGCCGTGTAAGTCAGTGTGCTGGTGTGTGTTTTTATGTTTGTTGGCACTTGATTTGCCAGAATGGGTTGTTTGCTAGTCTTGAACCTTGTGACATGCTCCTGCTCTAATATCAGTTTAAAATGCACAATGCTCTGCTAGTCTTTACATCACCAGATCACGTTGTGTCCCGCCGACTGTATTTTTTGACTGGTGACTAAATGTTTTTCCTTTTTCATTTCTAGGACGTATTAAGAAACATATAAGAAACCATGTCAGCATTTTTTATGAAAAAAATATCGCTAATATGATTCTTAACCACATTTGTCTATATGGTGTGTCTGAGGATTACTCACAACAATTAAAATTATGTGAAAAACATTAGTGCTACCTTTGAAACAGAAAGAATCTATGTAAGTAAATAAAAATAAATTAAAGAAATTAGGAGAATGGCTTGTTGGTAAGTAGAGTAAATGGTGAATATTGAATATATGGTAAAGATTGTTGAAAGGTTCTGTTTTTTGGAGTGCATTTTTCACTAGAAATAGTGATAATACCGATGATATACACAAAAACTAATGATATGTTTGGTGTTGGAAGCTAACTTATTTAGTTTTTAAGACTTCTAATGGAACGTTTTACTCCATCAATTAGGACTGTGCACACTGCATGTCATGAAATAATCAGATTGTGTCCAATTTGTACATTTGATACATTTGATTATAATAAAACTATTGCATAACATTGTTGCTCATTTGATTGTATTCCTCATAATTACACGATTGTTTTCTACCCTACAGATTCTTAGTAGGGGACCTGTCTGACTCTGAAGTGGATTTGGCCGAACACCGCGATGAGGTGGACCTGCAGAACCCAGAGGAACAGCAGGGAGCTTTCAGCCATGGCACGGAACTAATCCCGTGGTATGTTCTCTCACTGCCTGCTGACATCCATCAGTTCCTTTTGCAAGGAGCCACAGTCATCCACTATGATCAGGAGAGCCACCAGAGTGCTCGCTGCGTCCTCAGACTGCAGCCTGACAACTGCTTCCTGACTTGGGCCAAACCGCCGAGCAGCTTTCCTCCTGGTGGCCGGAGTAAAGGCTGCCATCCGGACCCCATCCCTCACAACCAGTCAGCTGTGTGTGGACTTGCAGAGGGCCTCCTGGACCTTAATGTAGTGAAGGCTGTATTCATGGGCCATCCAGCTGTGGATATCAATTTTGTGTGCCTGCAGCACAAGCTGTGCAGCATTAATGCAGAGGAAAATGGCATAACTTTACTGTACGGAACAAGCACCACTGACAACAGACTGCTGCACTTTGTGGCACCGACACACACAGCACACGTACTATACGATGGATTACAGGAGCTTGTTAGCGCTGTCAGGAAGATCAAGAAGTTTCCTGACCAGAGACTGCAGTGGCTTCGCAGGCAGTACGTCAGCCTTTACCAGGTACAAGCTTGTTGCATTTTACTTCAGTGTTACATTTCTTAGCAACTAAAACATGAACAAAATTTGATAAGGCTAACAGGCCCTGTCACTTATATTAAGAGAAAGTTTAATTCTTAGTTGAAAGTCACTCAATAACACTACAGGTTACATGGTTGTTAAACTTTCCAAGCTTAAGCTATCATTTGTGATGTGTTGCATTGACTTCCTTGTCACACAATGTCAAGAACCGCTGGAAAGAACCACTTCAAATCAGTTCAGTTGTATTTCTATAGTGCATTTTACAACCAATATTGTCTCAAAGCATCTTTCTAGATTCCATTTCAGTATGGCTGTTCTCTGTCTCCAGAAATAAGAGCTTTTTGACAACAAACACCAGAGCCGAGTTTGGTGTAGACACAAAGGTAGCCATGAAAAGTCATCCCCTCTGTGAATTATGGTGTTGGATCCGTGATGTACAGCTTTTTTTAAGGCACTGGACAACTTGTTCAGATACATGATATCATTGGCATTTAGTAACAGCAGCCATTAAAATCAGGAAGCTTAAGCTGGGCTGTCTTTGGATAGCAGTAGTCCAAAGGACAGCTCAAAATAATCACAACATCTGTGTTTTACCGTGACCATTCCATTACCTTGATGTAAACCTAAACAAAATTGTCTTTGCAAAGGGAGGCTGAACAAAGTATTAATGAAGTAGCACCATGGCACATGAAGATTTGAGGAAAGAACTGCACTTGATGATATGTTTTCTCAGTTGGTCCGTGTACTTAAAATACTTAAAATAAAGATTAGATTTATTGATGTTTTGAATGAGAGAGGAGCAGGATGAGCCAAAATGTTTTTAATAGCCTCTTTTGATTATGTTTACCTGGGTGTCAATATTTGTACAGGGCATTATAACCAAATAGACATCATTGCAAGCACCTAATAGATGCCTAGTGGCACTGTAGAAACACCATTCCATCCACAAAACAACACCATAACAGCAAGATGAAATGCTGTAACAGTGAACAAGCAACATCATAGCAGCTACCAAAGGCACCGGAACACCTGTCTAGCAACACTCCAGCAACAACCTGGGACACCTCCAGCCAATAATTATAATAAAAACAGCTGGTGGGCTGGTGGTGAGGGAGTTGCCCTTGCAATCAGAGGATTGTGGGCTTGAATCCCAGGGCTGCCAGTGGCACCACTGAGACACCCCTGGGAAAGGTCCTTTCCCCACACTCTGCTCCTCAGGTGTTCTTGTTGTTATATAATTTATGACATTGTTGGTTTAAAAGATTATCTCATATTTAACACATTTGAATGTAAATCTATCCTTTTGTTTGTTAAAATGTGATATGTCCACAATATTTCTTTTAATTATAATTACTTCAATACCATATACAAATGTGTTATTGAAGTAATTCACTTTATTTCTGTTATCTACAAATCAGAAGTAATGATCTAAATAATGTTTATTATACTGTAATAAATAATGAAATTATATCACACAGTTTTACTTACTATCTTTAA
>JBBJLR010016840.1:0-13369 GCA_037577145.1 Brachypetersius gabonensis
AATCACTGGAAGCACGGGAGCAGCATGTGTAGCTCCAACCATCATAAAGCAGGATCCAGCTGGAGCTGGACCTTCTCAGGGTGAAAGTGAAAGTGATCATTCTGTCATACGTGAACACACCACTGCACACAGTGTGAACAGCACGAAATACCTCCTCTGCATTTAACCCATTCACCAAGTGAAGCAGGGGGCAGCCACGAACACGGCAACCGGGGAGCAGTGTGTGGGGACGGTACCTTGCTCAGGGTACCTCAGAGGTGCCTAGCGGTCTTGAGAATTGAACCTGGACTTTCTGATCACAGGGCGAATGCCTTAACCACTAGGCCACCAGCCTCAGGAACTTCACAGGGTTGGATAAATCATCTCTACCATACTGGTATATTGACTATTACATGTATATTGATATGTTGACTATTACATTTATACTGGTATGTTGAGTATTAAACATAGCAATATTGATTGATAACATAAAGTGCAGTTAATGTTATTTTATCCTTATCGCCTAGCCCTGAAAATAGCCCAGACAAGTCAAGCTCTGTCATTCTTGTAAGACAATCATAATAGAATACCAGTATTCAGCAAGTCTGAAACTTCAATGTAACTAAAGCAAACTTCACCTGCGTCTACACCATGACACTGTTTATTTATTTATTTCAGAGACGTGTCTAGAAATGTGAAGTTTGTGTGACTTTTCTGTGACTCACATGAAAAAAAAGTCATAGTCATAGAAGTGCAAGAATGCAAAGCGCTCAGTTACAGGGTTGAGAGACATACAAATATATTGGTTACAGCTTGTAAGTCATCTCCAGGGGAAAGGGTTTCCCTAGTGCACCTGAGTAGACAGAGTGAGGAGTCCAGCCTGTCAGAGCTAAACATGGAGCACCTGTGAAATGTTTTCTGATATTCCTGATATACTCAACTGTCTGTCCTGGTGCTTGGTGACCACTAGACTCATTAAAGATTTCCTTAGCTTTCAGTGTCTGCCTTGAAAAAAAAAAAAGATTGATAGGGACCAGTTTGGTGTCAAGTAGTGTTGAAACGATTATTCGAATGATTCGATTACAAAAAATGTTGAGAATTTGCCTCGAGGCTTCGTTTAATTCGTCACCAAAGTCCCCCTATCATCGTATCACTCCCGCTTTGTGGACCAGTCCTTCTCAAATAGTGGGAAGCGATGGGGGGACCCGGGGAACATGTAAGTTTTGCCGCAGGGAGTAGGTTTTTTGCACCAAAGAAGAGCACACAGCTCAGAGCAGGAGATATGAGGTAAAGCCCTGCACGGGACTATTTTTTTAATCTCGCTCTGGCGGAATTTCTGACGATTCCCACCCACTCCCGCCTGGTCCCCCTGTCACTTCCGCCCGCTCCTGTCTGCTCTCCCAGTCATATATGAAAATATATTTTTAAAGTTAAAAAACGATCAATGTTCTGTTATTGTAAGTTAGTGGTGCACACTGGCTCTGTCACACTGGCTGTGAAAAACGAAGAGAGCCGCAAAAAGCACCTCGAGACCAGCTCTATGTCCTCTTTTGTGTAGTGGATGGTGCTGGATATGAATGTTTTGTGGTAATCTTCCCTCCACATATCTGCTGTAATAGCACATTGATATTTTTCAATTATACGTTTATCTCCGCTGACACTGATGCCTGCACCTCCTGAGCTTTTCTCTCAACATGCCTTGATGCAGTTGTTGGATGAGGCAGAAGTCTTTAACATTAAACTTGCCGTGTTTAACATCATGCTGAAGTACGCCAGTAAAGCCTTCCCCTGCAACACAATCACTATCTTTACGGAACAGTAAATATATTGTGAGTTTTTCAGTGAAAAATATTGCTAACAAGAAAAAATAGGGCGGCAATATTGTTTTTTAGTCTGTAGCAGAAAAGACTTAAAGAGCATCAATTTGCCTAAATTTTTTTATAAAATTTTAATCCGTATTTAAACTGTAAACAATTTTTGACCATTTGATGCTAAAAAAAATAAAATATAATCAATAAAGAATAATAAATTCAAATTGATCAACAACATTTAAACTCAGGAGCATAATAATAATACTACTACTAATAATAATACTACTAATAATACATTTTATTTAAATATCACTTACAAACAAATCTTAAAGTCCATACAGACAAAATAACTAAATAACAGGAGGTCCATGGCAAGAACCCTGTGGAGGACAGCCCAAGTATTGGCAACCATAAGTTTAAGCCGCTTTCCATGGATACGATTTTTGGTAACGGCGGATCTCTCTTAAAGCCGCGGTGCCGGGATTGGTAACGGTGAGGTTTCTTCGTGCCGCCGGTGGCCGGAGCGTTCTTGCGAGCAGCCTTCGTGGCCAGATGCTTCCTGGGTGCCTTACAATCGGTGGATTTGCGGACGGTCTGCTTAGTTCTTGCCATAATAGCCACAAGAAAAAATTATGAAAATAATAGTAAAATATATAGACTAAACAATACTATGCATTGATCGGATGAATATTTACATTAAATCATAATTTTTTAAAAATCCCAAATAAAAGACATGTCAGACCCAGCTGCGTCTGACGGCTGACGGCTAAACTCTTATAGGCTGAATGGATGGTAATTTTCACATCGCTGCCATCTTGCTATTTGTTACATCAGCTTTCCCCTAGTAAGAAAATTCCACAGCCTGGTCTTGTTTTCTGTTGAATATATGGAATCAGTATTAACAATCAAAATTGACTGAACTCTGTTCCAAATTAAATTAACTGCTGACTGAGGCAGATTTATTTCCTGCATCCTTTTGCATTCAAGTGAATTAAGTGAAAAACCTGGCAAATTTTATTCACATCACAAACACTGATTTTGCAACTCACTTTTGGAAAATAGAACATTTGGACCGATTTGTGAGCTCATGAAAGGTATGTTTTGACGAAAGAAATCCCAGGATACTAATACAGTGGCACCTAGTGCCAGTAATTGAATTATTATTATTTCAAATGAAAAGTGATTTTAATGTACTTTTATCTTGGCACTTCTACTCTGATTGCTCTGAGGTCCACAACCTAGTTCTTCTCTTGTGATCATATTGCAATACGTGTTGGATCCAGATACATTGCATTTACAATAATACAGTTTACAAACAAATACAATAATACTTTGTACATTGCATTCGAATACATTCAAATACAAAAGTACAGTAATACTAATACTTTAATTAGTATTAATTAGTATTAGCTTCCACTCTTCTTGGAAGGCTTTCCACAAAATTTTGGAGAGTTTCTGTGGGAATTTGTGCCCATTCATTCTGTAGAGCGTTTATGATGTCAGACACGGATGCTGGACGAGAAGGCCTAGCTCGCAATCTCCAGTCCAGGACACAGTCCTGCTGGAATAGAAAAGGTTCTTCCCCAAACTGTGTCCACAAAGTTGTAAGCATGGCAACGTCCAAAACTGGTTTGCTGAAGCGTTACGGTTGTCCTAGCCCAAAAAAACAGGTGTGTCCCAATACTTTTCTCCATATAATGTATCATGGTGGTATTATATTGTCACCTCTGTGGCAGTTCCCTTTATGACTTCAAACTGGAATTTGGTTTGTCATGATATGAACCCTTTAAGAAGTATAAATACATTTAAAATCACACTTAGAGACAAGTTGCTTCTTGAAAACACATAAAATACATAAACAATTGGCTAGGCATGTTTGTTTACACATAAAAGCATTAAAAAGCATCGAAATACAACTTTGAAGTTGATACATCATTTAAATTGTTCAAACAGATTTAAGTTGATCAAAGTGTTTATAGTCCCTGAATGCTGCTGGGAGAGTACCAAACAACATCACTGTTATTATGAAAAAGAGCCATTTAAAGTGACTTTCTAAATACTTCTCAAAGCAATTTGAAAGGCATAAAATGAAGAAATTATTAGTAAACTGTTTTCTGAAGAAAATCCTATGTTCTGCACATGTATTAGATGAAACTGAGAGAGAAACCCTAGAGACCAAATGATGGCAAATTTAGAAAGGCAGCCTTTGCCTAAGGGGACGGTATTTTCTGTTTCTCCATAAAACGGAGAGTTCTCCATGATGTGCAATAATACAAAATTGACTATTCAACTAATGTTGTTTTGGGTAATTTAGTCGCTGTAGCCTTAGCAAACAAGACGATTATGAATGCATTCAAATGTGCGTGAGGAATGTTGCCACAGGGCATTACTGTTTCCACACACTGCTTGGAATATCCTATATTTGTTGCATTGCTAGAAAGCAATGTATGGCTTACAGTTTCTCCCAGTCTGAACTAAATGCATTTGGTTTTCGAGCATTGTGTTTGAAAGGGCAATCATAAAGAAGCCAGTTTTGTATTGAGGTTTCTTACTGATGATCCTGTTGGTCAAAAGCATGCTGTACCTCTGCTTCTTTCTCACATTCTATCAACTAGAGGAGAACTGCCTGCATGTTGCTCCAGCTACATTAGGTTGATGAGTACAGCTGGCTGTGCACCTGCACACTGAGGCCCTCCAGTGGTCCCAGTGGAGGAGCCTGAAGGAGGTGTGCAGATCACTGATGTAGGCTGCAGCCTGCTGAGATGTCAGATAACCTTGGCCCAGAAATGAATAACAGGTATATCAATTAACTGTACAATTAACTTGATGGATTCATTTATTGATTGAGATTATTGGATCATTTGTCTTAAACTTGCAGATAATGTTGCACAGTGTCAGACTGATATACATGCAGCATTGCACAGCAGGACTAAAACACATTGAAGGTTAAAACACAAAGCCCTACATTTTATTTCACTCATCCTATAAAACAGAAAACAGAATAAATATAGCGCACAAACAAATTAGGTAGATGTTGGAGTGTATTTTTTGTTAGATTCTTTATGAATAAAATAAATCAAAGTACAAGCTGCTAAATAAGCCTCTTTGTGAACGACTATACTTTAATTCTTTAGTTCAGTCAAATCTTAATGCAGTCTTGGTTAATGATGTTTCACCTAATTGTTAAAGGCCTTTTGTTCTCAGGCTGCACAATATACTGTTTTATTTGTTATTGCAATATTGGCTGAAATACTGAAATTGCAGTAAGGTGCATTATGTAAATAAGCTAAGTAAACAGTCATTAGGAGTTTTACTATCTGACCAGTCACAGATCATTCTATGAGCATTTTTATGATTCAGGACATTAACATTCAAAAATCCTTATCATTTTGGTATCATGTAAAGCAGGATAATTCGCCAAAATGTTTTAAGACAACATTTGCTGAAATCAGACTCATGTCATGAGGCTTCCAGCTCCATATTTTACTGTTTTGTGTGTGTGTGTTGGGAGGGGTGGGGGTTACAGGATTGTACACCCATGTTTCATTTTCTAGTCATGATGAGCTGAAGTGTTCCCAAAGAGCTGTATTTTGCCTTGTCTGACCAGTACACATTGTTCTAAAAGGGGTATGAATCTAAATTTTGTGTGGATTTTATTGCTCACCTGTGCTTTTTTATGTATGTGTGTGGGAAAGGTGTAGGAAAGGAGATCATGGCAGCACTGTTTGGTGCCTATTGTTTTCTGTGTTGGTTTGTTCTTGCTGGCTTCTCTATGACCTTTTTCATCATTAGTATGACAGAGGTTTGTGAAATCATGTAGGGCCAGTCTGTCTAGGGTACGGGTCTATGAACTTTTCGGTGGCATATAATAGAAGAAGTAGCGTTGACAAGGATGTTGTAACTTCTATTTGAAGTTTGATTGCAATGTTTTTTTATAATTCCTCCAGCTGCAGTTTGCATATGTAACATGTAATGTACATTTGATCTTGTATTTTAAATGTTTTAGTTAATGTTTTAGTGTATAATTATAATTTTTTTGTTTAATAAAAAGTCAAAAGGCATTATGTATGCAAATCTAAACTGGACGAATGCACTTTATCATATATTCCTACAGGTTTATAGTAGAGATGAATGACAATATCAGTGTCATTTTGGTATTGGTGGACAATCGATTTTTAAAAATGAGTCACACTGGACAAATATTTAGATTTGTTTAATTTATTAAACTGCAATGTGATGCTATAAGTTATATTTGATCAATTTTATTGCACTTGTAACTCCATAGAAGTAAGTGTAACATTCCCCTGTAAATCTAATCTTGGTAGGTGTAGTCCCCGATTCTACATTGTATAAGAACTAATGTGTCTGTATCGGCATATACATTAAATCTTGTAAGTCAGTGTTGATTTTTACCAGAGTGCTCTGTAATGCTATTGTCTTGGCTTGGCCTTATTAACAAACAGCAGGCAATTATGTTCATTAGCAGAGATGCTGCATGATGGTGTACCATGGACTACCTGTCCTTGGCTCCTGCTGCTTGGCCCAGTTGGCAGGCAGTGCTAATATTTGAGGTGTCCTTTTCTTAACCTAGATCCTTGCATGGTATAGTTTCAGTCAGCCTCCTGATGTCTTTAAGGCTTTTATCATGCAAATGTTGCCACGGAATGGCACACTGCTGTGCAAAATGTTTTTAGAGATATAATCTTATTTTGAGTTTATCTGTGCAGCCAGCCTTTATTTGCTCAAACAAACCTACATTAGAAGAAACTGATATGAATTAATTTTGTATTTGTCAGTGTCTTCAGAATGTGGCTTGTTTTAAATTCTGTACACATTGCTTTTATTATATGGCCAGTATTGTGTAAACTATTCAGAATTAGATGCTGAGAGCAGGACTAAGCTAAAACAAAGTTACCCGTGTTACTACTATGTAGACTTAGTATAAATTAAACATATTCTATTTCTTAAATAACATCTTGCGCGATGATGAACACAGTGGATAGATTTTAATAGAACCTGTTCAAAGACAGCACTGGCACTTTTTGTCACAGAGACCTTGCAGATTTGTATAGAATTCGTTGCTGAGTCAGACAAAAGTCTTTTACGGACAAACTCTATCTGCATGATTCAGTTGTCTGTCTACCTCAGTTTATTGAATTTAATTTCAGCTGGTCCTTTGCAAGGATGTTAATTTCCGAAAGACAGACAGTTTGAGGAGGCAGCCTGTGTCACCAATGGTAGCTATGATTTAAAGTCAGTGCTTTGATTAAAAAACACAAGTTATTTTGTGTTTCCTCTTTTTATCCTGCGTGTATGAAATTGAAGGGCAATACAACTCCAGCTTGTGTCTGAGATGCACAGTTTCTGAATCATCACAAATCTTATCTCCTGCTGCCCCTGAGTGGTGACTCCAAGAACTGCCAGTTTTGCGACACACACTTCTCCACTACGTGATGCTAATGCTGTGTCAGTACTTTCCTTGTTTTGTCCCCCATAAGCCACATGTACTGACCTTGGAAATGTCAGTTATTTTTACTGTGCCTGCTAAAATTACCCAAATTTATCATAGGATTCATTCCCTTTGCATTGATAAATGATCTGCATCGTTTTTTACCCGAAGTGTTGAGTGCAACTAACAAAATTAGTGGTTACAGTTGTTATCTTAAGTTATTCCAGTGTATATGGGTAAATGTAACTGTATTTACTATTAATAATGATAATTATAATGATAATGAAAAACAATAGTACTGAAAAGGTTTAAATTCAGCCTTTTCTGGAGGAGCTACTCCATACAATCAACGTGTAGACGGCCCCAGGACTAAGAAAAAAGTCTTTGATTCAATCTGTACTGAAGTATAACAGGGATTGTGCTGTGAACAAGATGAGATAAAGTGTATTAATGTGTAGGTGAGGGCGGAATGCCCTACCACACTCACTTGTTACTTTAATGAAATAATGATTCCTTTTCTTACCAGAGGACGAAATGAGCAGAAATCAAAACAAGTAAAATTACTTGAGTTCCCTATAGACCTCCAGTGGGATCTCTCATATCCCCCTTCTGATCATTTTAGTCTAAAATAAAGTGTCAAATATGAAACCAAGTGTTCTATGTTCAAGCTTCTATTAAATGAAATGCTAACGCCTTAAAACAAAACAGAGCTATAACCCAGCAGAAGGAAGTCTGTATATTTACATTATTTCTGAATGTGTCTAATCTAGGTATTTTCAAAGCACTGTAGCGGATCATTATGCACTATATCTACAAAAGTGTTCCTATGTCCTCCTATGCCTGAACACACATTGGGCAGCATGCCAACTGTTGCTGTTAGCTGCAATCTTTTCCACATTTTTCCAGGTGATTTGCTTTAGATCGTCTTGAAATGTCCATCATATGTTTCTGGGTCTTCCTCTCTTTCATTTTCCGTCAAATGGAATCCATTTTTCTACTTTTGAATGTCTGTGGTCGGGCAAACGCAAGATGTGACCAGCCATTCTCTCATTCTTTGTGCCTTTCTCCATACCTCTTCGCTGGTGATATGATCCCTCCATCTTATCTTTAGGACCTGTCTCAGACATTCTGCTTCTTTAAAGTTCTGGTGATACATTTCCATGTTTCACTGGCACATGTAACTGTTGGTATTACAATGCTTTAGAAGAGTCGGAATTTGGTTTCAGTGCTGTGGGGGTTGCCAACCAGATGGGTGCAACCTTTGAAAGGCTGCTGTTGCTTTGCCTATTTTCCAGTTGACTTCGGCTTCAACATCGCCGTTACTGCTTACCACACTGCCTAGAGAGATGAAGTGAACTATTTCATCTTGTTTATCCTGTATAGTGACCCTGTTATCCTCTATTTTTATTACTTCGTTTTCTCCCAATTTTGCCTCCATTCTGCTCTAAATCTCCAGGTCTTCATTTCTGTCGACCATCAAAACGATGTCATCAGCAAAGCCCAAGTCATGAAGACTTGCTTGTCCTTTCCAAGGTATAACTCTGTTTCCTCAGGATAAAGTCAATATATAAGAGAAAGAGAAGAGGGGAAAGGATACAGCCATCCTGCACTTCAGTGAAAAAGTCTGTTTTCCCTGTTTCTGTCCTGACACCGCAGCAGGGGTTTGCATATAGGCTTTTGAAGATGTTGACATAACTCTGTGGGATACCGTAAGACCGGATGATGTTCCATAGTGTTTCCCCATGGACACCGTCAAACGGCTTCTTGAATTCAATTAAATTGAAGAAGAGCGGATTTTGGTATTCAACACACTGCTCTATGATATTTCTGTTCTGTACAGGAGCGGTTATTGCGGAAAGCAGCCCGCTCTTCTCTCAGTACAGAATCCACAGCTACCCGTAGCTTATTAAGTAACACAGTGCAGAACACCAGGAACGGACAGCAATTTTAAATTTTTTTTTTGGATAATTTCACTATTATTCAGTCCTGCCAGCCCTGTGGCACTTTTTGCTCCCCTCAACAGTGGTTTAATAGCTTTGTCAGCTCTGCTACTACATTTGTTCCACCGTACTTAAGCATCTCTGTCATGATTTCATCCAATCCTGCTGCTTTGTTGTTTTTCATTTGCTTGACTGCTTTTGCTGTTTCTTTCTCTGTTATGCGTTCTCCACTTACACCCAACTTTACTTCACTAGGTATAAGAACAAAGTTGTATAGGACTGTTGGTGTTGGTTAGTTTAGTATTTCCTGAAAGTGCTCCTTCCACCGTTGATCTTGCTCTTCTGTTGTTTACAGAATCTTGCCCATTTTGTCTTTCATCGCAACAGTTACTCTTTGCTCCTGTTAATTCCTGTGTAATATGGTATGCGATTTGGTGGCATTACGCTTTGCTGCTATTTTCACCTCAGCATTTATCTTGTTTAGCCAGGATTTCTTGTCAGCACAGCATTTTCGTTTCACTTGACGATCTAAGTCTTGGTATTCTTTGTTGTTGCAATTTTTCTTTCATCAATGAGCTTCCACTTAGATTCCTGTATCCACTGCTCCTTACATGAGCCTCTTCTTCTCCCAATTATTGTACTTGCACTTTCATTCACTGCCTAAATGAAAAAAAATCATTGGTCTTTGATATCTGCTGTTATTTTTTGTAACTGTTGGAGTTTATTCTTTAGTGTTACCTGATGCTGTTTTGACACGTCTAGGTCCTTCAGCTTATTTATAGCATACAGTTTCTGCTCTTTTCCTGTTTTCTTTAAACATAACTTCACAGTGGCTCATAGAAGGTAGTGGTCTGAACCAACATCTGCAACTCGGCACACTCTGACATCACTTAGAGCTAATTCCATAGTTTCCATCTCATTTTTGATTGTACCATCTGCTGACACCCACGTCTTTTGTTGTGCCAATGTAAAGGCTGTTGATGTTACAGAAAAGTAGCAGATATTCTCCATTTTCATTTGTCATCTATGCTGTACCAAAAGGCCCAACAACGTCCTCCATAGCTTGACTGTTGTTGTCAATTTGCGAATACATATCTCCCATTAAAATCTTGATGTCATGACTGGGAATATTGTTGAATGTGTCTTGTAGCTGTTCATAGAAAAATGTCTTTTTCAGTGTCGTTTGTTTCTTTGGTTGGTGCGTACACTTGGACAATAGGGGTCTTTCCGTGCCTTCAGTGGAAACGGGCTGTGATGATACGTTCGTTTATTGGTTTCCATCCAATAAGTGCCCTGTCAGCTTCTTTATCTAACGTCTTTGCTGCTCTTCGTGGCCTGAGTAGAGGATTGTTTTTCCTTCACTGCATAATTTTCCACTTCCACTCCATCGCATTTCGCTGATTCCCACGATTGAGTTTGTATTCATTGAATTCTCTCAGTAGTTGTGCCATCCTTCCGCATTGATACAACATCCTCACGTTCCATGTTCCAATTTTTGTCTTTGTTTTGGCACTCAGAAGTTGGCACATCAGAGCACTGATTTCCTTTTGGCTTTCATTATTGCCCGTGATAGTAGAGACTTCCTCTTTGCTTTCTTCTTTGCAATGGTCATTTTTGAGTTGGTTTCCACTCGCTGTTTTTGTGTTCAGTGTGGACTGACCCACACAGAGTCCTGACCTCAGCCCCATCCAACACCTTTGGGACGAACTGGAATGGAGATTGTGAGCCAGACCTTCTTATCTAACATCTGTGCCTAACCTCATAAATCCTCTACAGAATGAATTCCTTAAAATGAGTCCTGCAGAAAGCCTTACAAGAAGAGTGAAAGCTGTTATAGTGGTGGGGACGGACTCCATATTAAAATCTATATATTTAAAGCAGTTTTATTAAGGTGTAATGTCCTAATGTTGTAATGCAATGCTTAACAACAATTATGTATTTTAAGATGTATTTGGTTGTATTTAAGAATCTGAATTTTAGATTTAGGAATTAAATGTACAAGAAAAAGAAGAGATTTACCCACAAGTATTCAAAAAGGAGACCTGGGTTCATTCACCAGGTTGCATTCAGATGCTTGCTTATATTTTCCATAGCTCGAAAGCCCATTAGCTTTTAAGCCTATTACCAAGCCATTATTTTCCATATTTACAGTTTATTTACAGTTTATCTTCTTCTCATGGCTCTTAGTTTCAACATCTAATTCCAGGAATATCCTTTTGTTAATATACACGCTGTACATTTTGTGGTAGTTCTTTCGCTCTTATATATTACATACATATTTATTTAATTTTAGTTACTTCACTTGAAACAACAGTTGTTTTTGGCACCTTTAATATTAAGAGTGTGGTTAAATGACACGACTGGGAGGCATACGCCTCTGCGAGTTTGCTTTGGATTGAGTAGAAAACTACTGTGGCTATCGACTCTTGCTTCTCTGGTGCAAATCTCTGACTCGCTAAGCTAATAAACTACCAGGTTATATTCAGGATAAAGGAGGCACTCCTGTTTTACAGGAAACATAATTTCCCACTGAGCCTCTCCGGTGCATGTTTGCATTTTGAGTTATCCAGTACTTGTGGTCTGTGATCAGTTTACTCGCAGAGGAAGTAAAGTAATGGTATTTTTGACCACTGGACAGTGCATTGTGGTTACAAATTCGTGATCCTGCATTTTGCCTTTGTTTCCAATCGTTACTCTGCGAAGTGAGTCATGCCATACCTGAGTACCTGTGCTAAATTTGGTTACCTTTCCTGCTGGGACACCAAACTGGCTGAGCTGTATAGTTGTTGCTTAAAATAGTGCTTACAGTTAATTGGTCAAATATATTAATCTTTTTTTTATAGGCAAATAGATACATTGGGATAAATTGGGATAGTTATGTGTCTGTTAAAGCCTTATATCCTGAACTTTCTTTACACTAAGTTACATTTAAATTTACGACATTTAGCTGATGCCTTTATCCAGAGCGACGTAGTCAGTGCTCAAGTAATCCACGACTGTTTCTTAAAACTGTAAAGCAGTTTAAATCCATGTCCACTATTTAACCAAAATACTGCACATTCGGTGCACCTGAAAAACATCTGTCAAATAATACCTTTTAAAGTGAGCAAGCATAACGAGAAACATAGTTAGTGACCAATATACTCCTTGTAGAGGTTGGTCTTCAGGTGACATTTGAAGACAGCGAGGGACTCCGCAGATCTGATCAGAAGGGAGCCAAGACTGAGAAGAGGATGCATGTCTCCCTCTTATTTTGAGCAGCGGTGGCTTGAGACGAGCTGTGCTTGAAGCCCTGAGAGGACCAGAAGTGACACAATGTTTGACCAATGCTGTTATAATAGGGGTGCATGTCCATTCTTGGCCTTGAAAGCAAGTGTTAAAGTCTTAAACTTAACATGAGCAGCCACAGGGAGCCAGTGAAGGTCCCTTAATAAAGGTGTGGTGTGAGTGAATTTAGGAACGTTGAACACTAACCTGGCAGCTGCGTTCTGAATCAGCTGAAGTGGTGTAGTTACATTCTGTGGAAGTCCAGCCAGTAGAGAGTTGCAGTAGTCAAGTTTGGAAATGACCAGGGGCTGGACGAGAATCTGTGTAGCTTTCGTGGTGAGGAAGGGTCGGATTCTTACCCCACATAGTGATCTGCAAAACACTTACATACTGTTGATTTTGCTGCAGTTAATAATAGCTATCATTAAATTGATATATATTTGCTTTGTTTATTTTTAAAACCATCATTTAGGACACTACAGTACCTCAGAGGACCGTCTTACATGCAGTTAATTCATTTGTTTGCCTGTACTTTCCTGTGTGTAAACTATTGTATACATTCATAATGGTAGCTGGTAGCCTAATGGTTAGGGCGTTCACCTTGTGATCCAGAAGTTGTGGGTTTGATTCCCAAGACTGCTAAGCACATCTGAGGTACCCCAAGGTACCGTTCCCACACACTGCTATCCAAAGGGGCTGTGTTCCTGGTGGCCCGCTGCTTCACTTGGTGAATAGGTTCAATGCAGAGAGAGAATTTCTGCATGCTGTGTGCTGTGGTGTGTTCACATGTGACAAAATGGTCACTTTCATTCTGTATTAATTAATAATGTGAGTGCCATGAAAATACACTGCTCACAAAAATTAAAGGAACACTTTAAAGAAACACATTAGATATATCAGATCTCAATATGAAGTTGGATATC